>PISX010034011.1:0-14450 GCA_004024625.1 Mellivora capensis
AATAAGATCTGTGAGGGGAAATGTGGCAGCTTCTAGATGGTGAACATAATTTGCTCCTATTGTTTTTAATTATAGGCCTTTAGTCAAGTATGAAGACCACAGAGAAAATGCCAATTAATATCTGGTCACAAACAAACATGCTCATCCAGGTCCCATTCTCCAAATCCTCAGGTTTCTTACCATAACTTACTCAGACTCTGTAAGTTGGGCCCTGACTTCCTCTCTGAACTCATCATCCATCTCACTCCCTGTAGCACATTCTACTCTAGCTACACTTGCTCCACATTGTGGGTCATATGTGCCATGCTTAAGCTGCCTTTTGGTCAGTGCTCAGACACCTCATGTAGGTTCCTGCTCAAATGAGACCTCTGTAGATGTCTCCCCCGGCCACCACTAGCCAACTTCCCTACTCTCCATTCTCTCACCCTGCACTTACCATTATCTGTGTATTGTCTACCTCAGTGCCCTTGAATATAAGCTCCATAAGGGTAGTTGGGTTGTTTACCTCTCTGTCTTCAGTGCCCAGACCAGTGCCTGGCACACCACATGTGCTCAGGAAATATTTGTTGAAGATTCAATGGACCCAGTGCATTTAATGCACATAATTATATGAGTCTATTTCTGGGCTCCTTATTCTGTTACGTTGGTGTCTATTCTTTCCCCAATACCATATTGTCTTGATTACTGTAGTTTTGTGTAAATCTTGAAGTTGGATAATGTCAGTCTTCTGATCATTATTCTTTGTTCTGTGGTTGACACCTCTGGTGCACACCAGTCATCCTGAAGGTTGACTTCTAAAGGATACTTGATATCATAATTATTCTGGCAGTGTTGATCACATGTTTGCTATGGACCACATCTCTTGTGATCATCTCTACATTTTATTTCTAGAACTTCCCATCTCATTTTTATTTTAGGACAGAAATAATTACTGTGAGATGGTTAGAAGACCTAGCACAGAACTGGGCACACACTGAGAACACAATGACATTTGAAGATAGACCGAGCTCTGCTAGAACTTTTCCGTTAATTATGCCTTGAGCTAAGTATAATATATACAACATCTGCATGGGGCCTATAGGAGTAGGGGTTCCAGCAGCATTTAATAAGATATTAGAGAGTGTACTAATTTTTCTCAGCTGTTTTTAAATTTTAATTCATTTTAACCTTCTCTTCTTTCACACTCCCACTGTGGTGTCTTTGAGCAGATGTCTTCATAGGCACAGACATCTCTGGTGAATGTTCTGGGATGACCCTGATGCTCCCTTGGGAGCCTACCACTAAATATGCCCATTACAACATGCACAGGGAGTTACTGTTTTTCCTTCTAGCACATTCTACCAAGCACTTGTCTGTGTCCTATTTTGTTGTCTGCTATATTGGGTAATTATCCAATTAAGAAAATTTCTTTGAGATCCTTATATTCTTCCTTTGCCCCAAATCCATCTGATCGAAAAAGAAAACTTTTAGTTTCACAGAAGTCTGGATTTTAGGAATATGAGTTAAACAGACTCACTACTTTGATCTACCCCACACATGCATGTGGGAGTGATGGGTTATGGTGGGCTCAGGAGGTTAGAAATGGCTACTGATTTCATAGGACAGAAACAAGAGTGAGAAATTCCTAACTAACTCAGCCAAGTGTACTGAGAACCAGAGAGTCATATAAAATCAGTCTTTCTGGGGCATCATAAATTCCAATATCAAGCACACCAAGTTAAACCCCTAAGCCCAAGGTTCCAGAATCAGAGATAAGGATAGTGTCTTGAAGCCAAGAACTGAGAGCTTGGCTTAGACTGGGTGGGATGCAGAGGAGGTCAGGATGGGATTCTGAATATTCTCAGTGTTTTGGGGTCAGAGGGTTCATGCAGAGAGAGAGGTGGGCCAAAATCAGGGAGAATAATCACTTATTTGGAAGGACTTTTGATATTTCTGTATGACCACAACAACAGTCACATGGACATTCAAATTTTGATATAGAGTTTATGAAGAATTTTAACATAAGGTGTTACTGTGTGTCACCAGTTCTGCTAGTTAGAAATGATTGCATTTTCTCATTATTATAGCTGAAAAAACTAAGGGATGGAGAAGTTTCATGACTTGCCCAAAGTTATAAGCTAAGAAATAGCTGAACCAGGATTCAAGCAGAATTATATCTAATTTAGAAGTTCTTTTTATTTACTCCATAGATACTTACTCAGAACTTACCATATGCCAAACACCATTCTACAGGCTTAGGAAATTTTTGGCATATCAGAAAGATAAGCCCCTACCCTTCTGGGCCTTATGTTCTTTCCATTATGACTCTTATCAGGCAGGCCTTCTTGGTAGGTTCTTGATCTAATGAGTAGAGGGTGGTTGTACCCAGTGCAATAATATGGCATATCTGTTTATAGAGGAGACATTTTCCAACCACAATTAATAAGAAGAACAAGCATTTATTAAAGATTTATTGTATGCTGAGCTTTGCAAGAAGTGTTTTCTCCGCATTATTTAATTTAACAGTGCATAATATAATTTAATAGTACTTAGTACATAGCAAGTACTATGAGGCAAGTACTATTGCCACCATTTTACAGGTGAAGAAATTGAGGTTTAAGGGTATTGTTTAAGTGATTCACACAGTTAGTCATATTACAGCTGGATTTGGATGCAGGAAGGTCTGACTCCAAAGCACATACTTTTTATCATATCACCTTACAGTTAGTAGTTTTATTGCCCAATGTAGAAAACAAAAGAAGTTGTTGGGGATATACTCAAGGGTGGGTACCATTCTCATTGGACATCTGTAGAAGCTATGCTTTTCTTCTCACCCTCATCAACAAGATGGTGGTTCTGCAGGATTTTCAGCAACTGTCAGGTGTAGCCCCCTCCTGAAAAGGTCCTGTGAGATTAAAACCAATTAAAAATCAAAATGACTCTTAGTGACTTTGGTTAATGTACTCACAAAAGAGAGTTCAAATGTATTCACAAAAAAGTAAATATAAAGAGAGTTTTAAAATAAATGAAATCTTCAGGGGTGCCTGGGTGGCTCAGTGGGTTAAAGCCACTGTCTTCGGCTTGGGTCATGATCTCGGGGTCCTGGGATGGAGCCCCGCATCGGGCTCTCTGCTCCGGGAGAGCCTGCTTCCTCCTCTCTCTCTCTCTGCCTGCCTCTCTGCCTACTTGTGATCTCTCTCTCCTGTGTGAAATAAATAAATAAATAAATAAATAAATAAATAAAATCTTAAAAAGAAATAAATTAAATCTTCAGTAATAATAGTCTAGGACTAAACTCCAAATTCTATAAGCAAAACAGGAAAGTTGGCAGAGAAACATTCATGGAGAGAGACGCCTGCTCCTGTCTTCATTATATAGGGGAGTAATCATGGTTTCATTGTTGAAGGTGATAACAAGAAAACTATAATTTCAAGTATTCTTTAGTGCACAAAGGCTTTGGCATTAAAGATATGCTATCTCCTCTTTCCAAAGTCCCACTAAAGGGAAATGTCACACAATGATGATCAGAATGGGAGAGGTCTCCTTAGCAGTGGAAAGAATGGCGGCAACATGTGAGGAAGAAGAGCAGCTAATCACATGAGGTCAGATTTGCTTTATGGCCTGGCATATTGTCAGTTTTAGCAAGTATATTTTTTCCTGTATGCCTTTAAAAAAAAGTAGGCATTTTGCAGTTTCTAAATGCATGTTTTGTATGTTTTATTATTTCTAAAATTAAGTAAGTACCTGTTATTTCCAAATTATCATGGTAGGTACTATGGGGATAGAGCTTTATTTGAAAGGTATGGTGTCTATTCTTAGAGAGCTCAGAGCATAGACATCACTGCAATTTGAATAATAGGCTTATGAAGGTAATGAAACCATCTGTAATCTAAAGGTAATATAATAAAAAGGTTAACATTTTGTTATATTTATTTTAGCCTCCCACTGCACCCCAAGTGTCTATTACTTGTCTGAATAATGTCACTAGGGCAAAATTACACAGTGCTTTCCTCCACTCTGTTAGATACTTTTGCTCTGTCTTTCTACATCCATTCCCCTTTACCCTACTCTGTGTCCTAGGAGTCTGAATGGTATGGACATATCAGCACTTTCTCTTCTGTCTAGTGTCCAGCTGGCATTTGGCTAATGGGAAATCCCAGCAGGTTGCAGAAGGAGGGAGCAGAATGACATTGGGTTAATTTTTCTCCTTGCTCCCTTCCTGTGGGTTCACTGCAGGCAGACTTCATTCTTCAGCTGAAGATCAAAGCTCCTGTCAAGGAACTCCTGTCCACGTGACTTTCTCCTTCTAGGTGCCAGTAACTTTTTCCTTCCATCCAACCTCCAGACTTGGGGCTGCTACCACCCTGGGGTAATGTACTATGTGGTTATATTACACTCTCCTCTTGTCTTTGTAAAGTAGTATGTTTATTAAGCTTTTATCAAATTAGTCTAACTGAAGTCTAACTAATGGTTGCCATTTATCTCCCGTTGGGATCTTGATTAAAGCAATAAATGGTATTGTATGAGGTCCCAGAACAGAGACCTGGATTCTGGGGTTTGGTTGCTCATAAGTTTGACTAATGTAGGGATAACTCCTTGCCAAGGGGGGATGGATACAGGTGACCCATGGTAAGCCGTGACATGCATCATGACTATTTAATTTCTCATTAGCAATAACATGGATAACATGAAGGTGGGGACAAATGCAGTGCCTGGGATACTTCGTTTCTGTGGTGATATTTGTCAAATATTATGAATTCACATGGCCTCTTCTGTTGGTCCTAGGAGGTATTCCTGGGTGAAAGGAGAATTTGCCAGCTGGAAACCTTGAGCTGAGAACATGTGGGACACTCAGGAGGCCTTCATGCTGTGTTTGAAGAAGCCCCTCAGCTACTGTAAAAAGGCAGCTGTGGTGAGGACCAAGCCGCATGTCTTTGTACCACCAATCATTGCACACTTGGTGCAATGCTACACCACAGGTAAAAGACTGTGGTGGGGAAAATATGTGATCCTGAGATGTGAGGTGATGTTATTTGAGCAGGTATGGATAAGGGTGAGACTAAAACTTTAGATCCTTGAATTTTTCAAATTCCTCTCAGCCTCTCTTGTCTACGAGTCAGTCCTAGCCGTGCACCCCTCTGACTCCTACCCCGGAGCCAATGTCAACATGCTTGTCATATGAGGGGAAGTTGCACTGGAAGCTGAAGTTTATTATCCCCGAACTCACTCCCAGAACATCTCCTTGTCTCCAGGCCCGTACCCAAAAGAGCAAGGACCAAGAAGCAGAAAATTGTGCCTACAGAAAGGACTTATTCACCAGAAGAGTTTCAAGGCCTGGAAAGCAGGGTGGGACTTAAGTATAAGGGGGTTTTTAGTCTAAGGAGGAGAGAACAGTAAGTTCTAATGGGCCAAATTTGTGAACATGTGAGCATCCTTCTAGGATTGGGGATCGAATGTGATGGTTAAGCCATGTACCCTGGGCATTCATGATCTCCTAGGTTGAATCACTGAAGCTTGGACTCGAAGAGTTTAAGTTAGTGAGGTTTAAATACTGGAATTTCCTTGATATGTTTCAGAGGAAGGAGTCTAAATGCTCAGGGAGATGGGAATGTAAGACTAAATCTACTATGTGCCATCTCTTTAGCTTGCCCCTAATGATAGCCTCATGGGAGAGACTAGAGACATACCCTTCTCCAAGGCAATAACATTCACTGGCAAGAGGAGGAGAAGCATCCTTAAAGCACGTTGTGTTGGCTGTCTCCTGTGGGCTGGAGATTTGGGAACTGGATTTCCTGATCTTGGTGGAGTTAATGGGATCCCATGTGGCATAAGCTAGGTGGCAGCTCTTCGTCATTAGAAACAGGCAACAGGATAGACACAGGGATGGAGTGCTCACAAAAACATTTTACCTCTCAGGGATCTGTGAAGGGGGTTAATTGACAACAGTATCCCTACACACAAAATAATCTCTAAAGTACTTCTTTATACAGTAAAAATTCTAAGACTGCTGGGCAGAAATATGACTTGAGTCCCTTCAGTGGAGAGTTTCAGCTTTTCACTTAATTCCTAAACAAAAACCAATTTACATATCCACAACCTCTCAGCCATGGGTGGGACTGGCCTTCCTTGAAGAAGGACCTTGTTCTGTTTCTCCATGTGTATAAATGTGAATCTACCTTAAAGACCTCTCCAAAGGGACCTGCACCCACTTACTAGGGTGTTATATCCTGGGAAAAAAAAGAGTAGCTATGTCTTCCATGGTCATTAGATACTGGTTTCTAGTGGAAGCTAACATCTAGAGAGCTGAAATAACACCATGGTCCCCCTTTCAGGGTGGGGCCTTATAGAGACAAGGTAACAGATGGAATCATGGATCTAGAAGGTCTCATATGGATCCAGTGGCCCAAACACCGCTTGTCATTTCTCTCCAATCCTGGACTATATCGTGGGATTATATTTACAGAATTGTCAAGAGTAAGGGCTAGGATAGTTGGGAGGGTCAAGACCAAGTGAAAGGCCTTGTAACTCACATGAACAGACAACTATCCCCAGAACAAGACACGTGAATCAGAAATTAGTGCTTTCAGCAAAGATTTGAGAGATTGTAGGAGTCATGATTCCTACCCAATTCCCACTTAACTCATCTGTTTGGCTGCTACAAAAGGCATTTAGGTCACAGATATGATAGTTAGTGATTATAGATTTAACCAAATAGTGCTGCTACTCCCAGCTATGGCTCTGGAGGTAGTTAACATCATTCCTGGAACAACCCAACGCAGTTCCTTGCACATGTAGCTATGACCCAGCAAATGATTTTTGTCCCATCCAATTAGCAGGCAAAATAAAAATCATCCTGTGTGTACAATAAAGCAGTATATCTTTCTTGTCTTGAACCAGACTGTGTCAGCTCTCTTGGTCTTTGTCACTGTAGTCTGGAAGGGCCATGATTATTCTCATAACCTACTAAATATCATCCTAGTCTGTTACATTGATGACATTATGCTAATTGGTTATGGTCACCAAGAATATCAAACATCCCTTATATCTTAATAAGATATATCCATGTCAGAAGATAGGGGACAAATCCTGTTAAATTGCAGATGCCTAGCACATTGATGAGGTTTCTAGGGTCCAGCAGCCTTATGCTTATCAGCATTATGACATCACAATTAGAGCCCATTTGCTTTGTTTCTCATCATGCACCACGAAGAAAGGATCACGGCACTTGTGGGCCTTTTTGGGTGTTGCAAGTAGCATACATCGCATTTGGTCATGCTCCTCTGACCTGTTTATTGAGTAACTCATAATGATGACAGCTTTGAGTGGGGCTTAGAGCATAATAATACTCTGTAACAAGTCCAGTCTGTGGTGTAAAGCATTACAAAGCTTTTTGATGCTGCAGGGCCAACGGTATTGAAAACATCTATGGCAAACAGTGATACTGTATGAAGCCTCTGGCAAGCCCCAAAAGGTGCTTGACTCCTAGTGTTTGTAAAGAGGACTACTTCTGTGACAATTATTCTCTATTTGAAAAACATTTTACTGGACCCTGGTAGAAACTGAATGTCTAGCCATGAGACACCAAGTGACTATGAGACCTGAGCTGCTCATCCTGACCTTGATGTTATTTGAGACATTGAAGCATAAAATTGGCACACACAGTAGCATTGCATTATAAAGTATAAATGGGCTATAGAGAATGAGGCCTCAATTGTCTGGGAGATAAACTGCACTTACAGATGGTAAGACTCCCCTAGAGCCTCATCTGCTTTGCTGCCTCTTCCTCAACTCATACCTCGAGCTTCATGAAAGGTTCCCTATGACCAGTTAATGGAGGGAAAAAAAAGTGTGGGCCTGGTTTAATGATATGTCTGCGATGTATGAGAGCATACACTGAAAGTGGCTGGCTGCTGCACATCCCCACTCTGAGATGTCTCGGAAAAAAAAGAAACAAGGGGTGCCTCGGTGGTTCAGTCAGTTAAGCATCTGACTTTGGCTCAGGTCATGATCTCAGGGCCTGGGATCAAGCTCCACACTAGGTTCCCTGCTCAGCAGGGAGTCTAATTGTCCCTCTGTCCTTCCCCCAACTTGTGCGCTCTCTCTCTCTCAAGTAGATAAATAAAATCTTTTTTAAAAAAGAAAGAAATGAAGGAGACTACTCCAATAGAAAGAACCTTAGGCCCTATGCCTGATTGTTCAATTCATGGGGAAAGGAAAGATAGTCCAAGATACAGATCTACACTACAGACACAAAAGCAGTGGCTAATGGGTTGTCTGACTGCTTACAGAAAAGATCAAGACTGGAAGATTGGGGACAAAGAGATCTGTAAAGAAGAGATGAACCAGGACCTAGAATAGGTAAAGAGAGTGAAGACACGTATCCTACATGGATTCCTATCTGAGGGTATCCATTGAAGAGGAAGCTCTTATAAATCAGGTAGAGAAGAAAGAATATCTTGTGGAGTCTTTGCACACCCTGGGGCTTGCTCAGTGGGCCCATGTATGAAGTGGGCAAGACAGCAGAGATGGAGGGTATGTGTGGTTTCAGCATCATGGACTCCCCCTCATCCACTTTGGCCTGGTTGTACCACGCTGAGTGCCTAACTTGTCAAGATTGGAGGCCAACTCCAAGTTCCATATACAGCATCATTCCAGAGGAAAGTGATCAGCTACTTGTTAAAATACCACATCATTGCACCCCTCCTCCCACAGATAGGAAAACCCTTTGTTCTAATAGGGATGGGCACAAATTCTGAGTGTTGATTAGCCTTTCCAACTCAAATTTCTATTTTAGTACCAGTGTTCTTAGTTCAAACATAAAATTGTGTTTATCCATAACATGATATCTGAAACACCATCTCTGTTGACCAAGAAACCCATTTTACACCTAAGAAAGTGTAGTCATGGACTCATATCCACAGTCTTCACTGAACTTACCAGTTTCTCCACTACTCAGAAACAACTGTCTTGACAGAATGAAGGAATGGTTATGAAGGTCCCATGAATGGCATCATGTGGGAACCACACCATAGGAGCATGGGGTACTAACCTACAGAATGTGAGAAATACTAAAACCAGTAGCTCAGCCACAAAGCCAGAATGTACTGGTTCATGTGGTCATGGGAACAGACTCTTGTACTATTATCCTTAACAACTCTTTGAAGACCTTTTGCTTCTTATCCTAGCAATCTTAGGCTTGGTGGGTTTGTAGGTAGTACTACCCCAGGAGCAGTATTTCTACCATTATGGTTCTGGTGACTTATAAGCTGAGGTTGTTCTCTGGACTTTTTGGACCCTTTATGTGAACAAATCAACAGGAAGAGAAGGGATTCCTATACTGGCCAGCATGACTGACCCCAATTTCTATGGGAAATTGTATTTCTGCTGCACAATAAGGCCATGTTTCATCTATGGAGGATTTGCTGAGGTTCCCCCTAGTACTTGAGGGGGACCCCCAAAAGCCTCTTAGCCTCTTAAGACTCGATCCCATGGAAATGAAAATTTGGTCAAGATCCCCATCTTCATAAGAGTACTGATAGAATGTAGACAAGTGAAAAAAAGTGGTGGAAGAAGGTGGCTAGTGCAGAAGCAAGGAATGAGGAATGGTTTAAGTTAAAGATTCATTTCTTGACTTTTTTTTTAAACCTCCTCCCTGCTCCCAGATACCTTAATATGAGGATACTGTTATGTAATATATTAACATTTTAAATATTAGTGAAAGTGAGTTAACACCACTATATAATGATACAATAAGAGATGGGGTCGGGGAACCTGGGTGGCTCAGTCAGATAAGCTGCTGCCTTTGGCTCAGGTCGTGATCCCAGGGTTCTGGGATCCAGTCCTGCATGGGGCCCCTTGCTCAGCGGGGAGCCTGCTTCTCTCTCTCTCTCTGCCTGCCACTCTGCCTGCTTATGCACATGCTCTCTCTTTCTCTCTGACAAATAAATAAATAAAATCTTAAAAAAAAAAAGAGCGAGATGGGGTCTGTGCATCTCCTGGGTTGGAGACAAAAACTTCCCAACAATATGCAACAGTAGGAGTGATAACTTAAGTTTTATTAAATGCCGGTGACATGCCAAATAAAGTGTTCTGTGCTGGAGATGTGAAGGTTAAAGAGAATAGTTCCCGCCCTGGTTCAACAATCCCAAAATTTGGAAAATATGGGGAAAAGGAAAATTTTACTAATTATCTTAAGACCCTAACACAAAACTTAGTATTTTGGTGTATTGCTTTTATTTCCTCTTTCCCTTAGTTCACATCATAAGGGTATACTTAGATGCTGCTTTTCTCCATTGCACTGGGGATCTTCATCTTATCTCCCCTGATTTCTTTATGTCTCTTTTCTCCCTGTTTTAAAAGTTGATGTGTGTAGATGATATAAAAAAGTTCACTTGCTCTCCAGCTTCCCACTGGTCTTTGCCAAAGGGGGATCTTAGAAATAACTTAGAAAGTTATTGAGGATGTAAAAATTAATAAAGGAAAACCTTATCAAAATGGAATTGGGAAGTCTTGAAGTGCTCTCAGGCATGTACCCTTTGTCATAGCTTTGCTTTTTTTATACCTTGACAGGAAAGAAAAAAAAAAAAAAGCTTACTTGACAAATCTCAACAGGAGGAAAGATTTTCTCTTTGCCCAGCAATAACCCGCCCCTGAGAACCACCACAACTCAGCCAATGAGAACCACCAACACTGGGCCAATGAGAAGTTGCCACACCCCCAAACACTCCCTCTCCTTCAATGGACTTTCATTTCAAAGGGTCCCTCCTAGCTTCCTCCTTTTCTCTGTCAAGGTAGGCCTCTTTCCTTGTTCTGAAGACTTACCTATGGTTCACAGTGGTTTGCATGCCCTGAGTTGTAATTCCTCTGGTATTCTGGATAAACTCATTTTGCTAGTAAACTAACTAGCTATTTTTATTTTTAAGGTTGACAGGGAGAAGGAGGTGAATGATAATTAGAATCTTTACTCTCCTGGATCACTCTACAGCGGCTGGCTCTAGGATGGATGTGTCCCTTGGCTTAAAAAAAGTCACAGCTCCTCTGAAGGTGCACCTCTCCACACAGCTCTCTCCTTGCCCTTTTCTTGCACCTCATCAGAGTTAGAGATAGCAAGAACTCTTTTGCTAGCTCTGTATAGTAAGTTTTCCTATACTCTGCCCATACTTCTGTATTTCTTTCCTGAACCTATCTCAAGTCATTCTAATGTGAACTCATCATCTGTTTCCTTTCAGAACCCTGACTGATATACCTAATAACATCATATAAAGCATGGGTGAATATGTTGGGTCCGTAATCAAAGGAGTGAGACTGATACAAAGCAAAGGTCAAGCAAAGCTTTATTTCATGCCAAGCATCGATTATCAAACCTACCAGTCGGGGCCATCTCTTCCAAGAGGTGACAACCCTTCCCAGCCTCACAGACTAACTTTTATAGAGGTGGTTGAGCCTGGCTTATACACAGGTGGTCAATGAGATTGCAATACACAGGGAAAACTGCACAGTCATGCTAGGTTGGCAATACGGGTGGCCAACTGAATTTCATTTTACCCTAGTAGATATATGCACACCCCACTGATTGGATGTCTCCACCTGGCCTGGCCAGCCCTTGTATCTGGGCTTTGCAAGTAAGTTCCTCTGAGAGGGGAAGGGTCAATCTAAGTTTAGAACCAAATGGCTCCCTCTAGCTAACCAGGCCCTTACAAATATATCAAAATTGACTCTGTTTCCTCCTAGTTGTTAATATTACTTATAATTATTATTTTGAGTTATGCTGCAGAGAGCCTTTTGCTAATGTGTCTCTGTGTTTCTTCTCACTCTAACATTTAAAAATATTTTTAGCTTAGGGACACCTGGGTGACTCAGCGGGTAAAGCCTTTGCCTTCGGTTCTGGTCATGATCTCAGGGTCCTGGGATGGAGCCTCGCATCCATCTCTCTGCTCAGCATGGAGCCTGCTTCCCCTTCTCTCGCTGCCTGCCTCTCTGCCTACTTGTGATCTCTCTCTGTCAAATAAATAAATAAAATCTTTTTTTTTAATTGATGGAGAGAGAGAGATAGATCACAAGTAGGCAGAGAGAGAAGGGGAAGCAGGCTCCCCGCTGAGCAGAGAGCCCAATGTGGGGCTCAATCCCAGGACCCTGAGATCATGACCAGAGCCAAAGGCAGCCGCTTAACCAACTGAGCCACCCAGGCATCCCCATAAATAAAATCTTTAAAAAATATTTTTATCTTAGATTCTGAAAATTGCAAATGCCCCTTAAACTGAACTCTTTTCCAGTGTCTTAGTACAAATTATGAAACTGTTTTCTAAAAGCATTACACAAATTCATACTACTCCATGCAGTAGCCAAGTGTGATAATTTCTTTGTACTTCTACCAATATGAAATATTTTTATTTTAAAATTTGTACGTTATTTTAAAATCTACCATCCTTTTAATTGCTAGTGAGATTATATCTTATCCCACATTTGTTTATCAGATATATTTTCATCATATGTGAATTTTCTGAACTTTTTCCATTTATTGATCTATGTATTAGTGTTTTTATATTGATTAATATGAGTAATTTATAGAAGAAATTAACACTTTGTTAATACTTGCTGAAACTATTATTTCAAGTCTAATTTTAACTTTTACATGTCTGTATGTCAGGATTTAAAAAATTAAATTGTAAGTGGTTGAATCTGTTAATCTTCTTTGTGCTTTATTCCATTGCTCTAAGCTTGGAAAGTTCTTACTTCTCTGGAGATTTAATTCTTATTCACTCTCTTTTTCTCTAGTTTTTCTAAGATTTGACATTTTTAATACTTAATTATTTAACCCATCTGGAATTGATTTCTCTGCATGATGTGAAGTAAGGGCCTAAAATGGATTTTTCTCCCTAAATTGCTACTCAGGGGTCCCAGCACCATTTACTAAATAATCCTTCCTTTTCTCATTGATGTGTGATGTCTCCTTTATCATATATTAAATTCTCATACATACTGGAATCTATTTCTGGGCTATCTATTTTGTTCCATTGATCTGCCTATCTATTCCTGTCTATCTATTCCTGCCTATTCCTATCTATTCTAGTCAAAAAGGACTCCTTTAGATATGTTTGGAGTAAGAAGATATTCAAGGAAGAGATAAGCTATTTGGAATCAGCTGTAAAATTTTGATGTTATGATTTAAAAAAAAAAAAAACAACCTGAGGGGTTTTGAAGGGGCGGGGGGTGGGAGGTTAGGGGAGCCAGGTGGTGGGTATTAAGGAGGGCACATATTGCATGGAGCACTGGGTGTGGTGCAAAAACAATGAATACTGTTACGCTGAAAAGAAATTTAAAATTTTTTTTAAAAGTTAAAAAATCATACTTCTTCGCTTTCCCCTTTTCTTTTTTCTTTCAGGAAAATATCTCATTATAAAAGAAAGGTCAAATGTTAGTTAACAGGGTATTTCAAGCTAAAATGGGTGAAAGTTATGAAAAAAAGAATTAAAATTTTCATTTACATTTTTAAATGAGCACAAGTCTCCTGGCCTAAGAAGAAAGTTACTGGTATCTTCCATTGTCCAAGAATTGTGTCTAAACTGAAATCCATGATCTCATTTAATCCTCAGATCATTGCTTTGTGGGGCATGTATTATTATCCCTATGTGTCACTTTTCCAGAATTTTTTAGGCTTGGGAAGCCCAACCATGATTCAAAGTAGACCCCCAATAACAAAGACAGAACACACTATTTCTCTGGCTTCATCCTCAATTGTAATGTAGGAGCTACAGTACTCTTCATATTCCTTTTTTTTATGTTCAGCTAGCCAACATATAGTTCATCATTAGTTTTTGATGTAGTGTTCAGTGATTCATCAGTTGCATATAACGCCCAGTGCTCATCACAACATGTTCCCTCCTTAATACACATCACCCAGTTACTCCAACCCCCCACTTCTGTAACCTTCAGTTTGTTTCCTGGAGTCCAAGTGTCTCATGGTTTGTCTCCCTCTCTGATTTCTTCCCATTCAGTTTTTCCTCTCTTCCCCTGTGGTCTGCTGTGCTATTCCTTATGTTCCATGTATGAGTGAAACCATATAATAATTGTCTTTCTCTGCTTGACTTATTTCACTTAGCATAATCCCCTCCAGTTCCGTCCATGTCAATGCAAATAGTAGGTATTAATCCTTTCTGATGGCTGAGTGATATTCCATTGTATATATGGACCATATCTTCTTTATCCATTTGTCTGTTGAAGGACATCTTAGCTCCTTCCACAGTTTGGTTATTGTGGACATTGCTGATATGAACATAGGGGTGCATGTGCCCCTTTTTTCACTATATCTGCATTTTTGGGGTAAGTACCTAGTAGTGTAATTGCTGGGTCATAGGTTAGCTCTATTTTTAATGTCTTGAGGAAACTCTATATTGTTTTCCAGAGTGGCTGTACTAGCTTGCATTCCCACTAACAGTGTAAAGGGGTTCCCCTTTCTCCACATCTTCACCACT
>PISX010034012.1:0-14451 GCA_004024625.1 Mellivora capensis
TTTTTTTAAAGATTTAATTTATTTATTTGACAGACAGAGATCACAAGTAGGCAGAGAGGCAGGCAGAGAGAGAGGAGGAGGAAGCAGGCTCCCTTCCCTGGTGAGCAGAGAGCCCCATGCGGGACTCGATCCCAGGACCCTGGGATCATGACCTGAGCCGAAGGCAGAGGCTTTAAACCACTGAGCCACCCAGGCGCCCCTCAATTACTGAATTTTTGTCTGTAGTTGCATCTTGAAGCTTTGTTGTTTTTCAAAGTGGAAATTTAGTAAACAGTGGTAAAGCTTTGTTTCTATTTGCTGTCCTTATATTTTTATCACCTTAAGATAGTTAATAAATCAGTGTCCCTACCATGGATATATAAAGAGAAAGGAAATTAACTATGAAAAACGGTTTTTAGAAAAGTGCACTTGAAGACTTTTTATGTTAGATTGTGAAATCATTTTATGCTCGTTATCTGATTTATGGTGCATGATTTGACTTCTTAAATTAATCACTCTCCAAAACACAGTCATTGCTGTGCAATTCAAAATGTCAAAATAGATAAACACATGTAGACAGTAAACCTAGTTTATGTTTATAAAAATGGAAAGCTTCCTTGAAGATTTATTGAAAGTTTCCTTTTTTTAAATGAGCATAAGATTATTTACATTGTATATACTGGTCATCTCAGTTTTCATTTTTTGGACATAGCACATAGTGTCTTCATGCCTCATTTATTTGAGAGAGAGGCAGTGAGAGAGCATGAGTGAGGAGAAGGTCAGAGGGAGAAGCAGACTCCCCGTGGAGCCTGATGTGGGACTCGATCCCGGGTCTCCGGGATCATGACCTGAGCCGAAGGCAGTCGTCTAACCAACTGAGCCACCCAGGCGTCCCAATGCCTCATTTTCACTATTGACCATAGACTGTGCCTTTGTTCTTGTTCTACTTCTGTCAAAGCTTACCATGTATAGATTCCATTCTTTTTTTTTCCAATTTATTTATTTGTCAGAGAGAGAGGGAGAGAGAGAGCCAGAGAGCGAGCACAGGCAGACAGAGTGGCAGGCAGAGGCAGAGGGAGAAGCAGGCTCCCCGCCGAGCAAGGAGCCCGGTGTGGGACTCGATCCCAGGACGCTGGGATCATGACCTGAGCTGAAGGCAGCCGCTTAACCAACTGAGCCACCCAGGTGTCCCTAGATTCCATTCTTTAGAGACCCATCAGATGACTTGCTGGCAGATTGGGGGATTATTCCTTTGTACACAGATATCTCATCGATTCTAAGATACTCGTTGTTTTCCTACATCCAACATCTTTGATACAGGGCTGCATCCTAAAAATCTATGGTGTTTTACCATCAGTCAGGTATAAGTTGGCTGTCACTGTCTGCATGGTAAAATTTGATCAGAGTTGTTTATGTAATAACCACTACAATGTGTTGTATACTTCCTTGTTACTATATGTGTTATTTTTTAAATGTCTCCAGAAGAACTGTAATGTGATTTCTCTTTGTAGCAGAAGTTACTGAGCATGCAGGAAGGAGACAGAGAAAGAAAGGAGGGGCCTAAGTTTGCTATTAGTGATCATGGTTAGCAGAATAATGCCATCCCCTCTCCCCAAGGTGTCAACATCTGAATCCTAGGAAACTTGGAATGTTACCCTATATCTTATATAACAAAGGGTAACTAATGTGGCTAATCAGAAGACCTTAAAATAGGAAGATTATCCTAATAGATTTTCAATGTAAACCCAGTATGATCACAAAGGCACTTATAAGTGGGAGAGAAAGGCAGGAGATGAGTCAAAATCAGAGGGAGATATGAGAGAATCAGGGACATGGCAGCGTGAGAATTAAGCCTGACATTGTCAGCTTTGAATGGAACCATGAGCCAAGGAATGTGTGCGGCCTCTAGATGCTGGAAAAGACAAGGAAACAGGTTCTCAAGTAGAGCCTTCAGAAGGAATGTAGCCCTGCTGACAACCTGATTTTAGCCCTTTGAAGCCCATTTAAGACTTCTGATCTCCATAATTGAAGATAATAAATTAGTGTTGCTTAGTCACAGTTTGTTACAGCAGCAATAGGAAGCTAGTGATGTTAGTGATTAGCAGAAAAATGGCAATTTTTTAAGTTTCTTTCAAAGAACAAACTGAAAGTTTTATGAAACATAAGAAATAATGATACCTACATGTAGATGAACCTGCATTACATTCTTTTTCATATATGTGAAAAATGATTATTTTTCTGAAGGCAGAAGTCAGAAAAAAAAATCATCAAATCCTTTGGAGCTGATGAAAGAAATTGTAAAGCAACAAGAGACTGATGTGACCAATTCAAATAGTATGTAGACCTATCATTAAAAGCATTAAGTCATAGTTTAATTTTTTAAGATTTTATTTATTAATTAAAGAGAGAGAGAGAGATCACAAGGAGGGGGGAAGTATAGAGGGAGAAGTAAGCTTCCTGCTGAGCAAGGAGCCCCATGCAGGGCTTGATCCCAGGACCTGAGGATGATGGCCTGAGCCAAAGGCAGATGGTTCACCTACTGAACCACCCAGGTACCCCAAGTCATAGTTTAACTTACATTCTTTTTTTTCTTAGGGGTACATAGAGTAATAGTGTTCTTACAATTGATGTCATCTTTCATTCAGTGAAATAAATTAATAGTAAAGGATTTTTATATCAAGATTGATTCAAGCTCATTGTATATATATTGTAAAATAGAGAAATGTATAAAAAAGAAAAAATGAAATCTTCCATAATCCCCTGGTATAAGTCAGGATAGTCCAGTCCCATGTAATAACAAGCAACCCCAAATCTATCTATTGCTCACTCATTCTACCTGTCAATTGTGATTTGGCAATGAGAATTTCTACTCATGATTGTCATTCAAAGTGGAACAGCAACTGAGTTGAACATTACTGTGAGTCATATCAGAGGGCAGAAGGATTTTAGAGAGTCTAATAATACAAAGTAAATGCTGCATCCCAGGAGTAATGTATTATTATTTCTGTGTACAGCACACTGGCCAGAAGTAGTTCTGGAAGGAAACCAGAAAATGAAATTCCTGTGTTGGGAAGGCTGAAATATTAATAAATAATAGTTAATGATTATGGCATTTAACATTCAAAGCTAACCAGTGTTATTATTAAGAGGGTAATGCATTTTCATCTAATTTTAAAGCATATATTTATGTATTACTAACAAAATTAACATTCAACTATATATGTAATTTTATTTAACATACATAGTAATATTTCCTAATGTAATTAAATATTTTTGAGACTGTTATTTAATGGCTATATAATATTCCACCTTATGAATTTATCCCAACATTCCCATTATTGGAGATGTGTGGTATATATATATTTTTTATTTCTGCAATTACAAACAATGCTCTGTTGAATATTCATATAAATTAATAATCATGCTATCAAGTACTAGCTTTCAGTACCTTAAGTTGTAAAATAAGCAAAATGAGGATTTTACTGGCTATAGCTACTAAAGTACTTTAGTACTATAGCTACTATAGTCTTTAGTAAAAACTAAAATATTCAGTTAGTATCTTGGGTGTCATCTAAATGAGTTTTCACAAAATACAACTAAAATTTCTAAGTTGCTGAAAGGCATCTTAACAAGAAGGATGTCTTCTTACATTTATTTATTTTTTTAAGATCTTATTTACTTATTTGACAGAGAGAGACACAGGGAGAGAGGGAATACAAACAGGGGGAGCAGGAGAGGGAGAAGCAGGCTTCCTGCCAAGCAGGGAGCTGGATGCAGGGCTCGGTCTCAGGACCTTGGGATCATGACCTGAGTAGAAGGCAAATGCTTAATGACTGAGACACTCAGGCACCCCATCTTCTTACGTTTAAATGTAAAGTTAAACAGGTGGAGAATGCCAGTTCTGGCAAAAAGTGGAGTCACAGGGACCAGATTTAACCTCCTTCCTGAACCAAACACACAACCAAAAAATAACAAAGTAATTGAAACCATGTTATCAAGACACTGGACATCAGGTAATCAAGAATAGTGAACCCTGAAATCCAGTTATAAAGGTGAGCCATATGATTTTTCAAGTTTACTGCTTTAAGAGAACTTTGAGTCCATAGCACAGGTAGGGAGAAGCCAGGCAGAGTCCTGTGGAGTCTCTGTGTTGAGGGGCTGGAGGTCTTGAGAAACCAAGCTAACTAAAATATAAAGGGCAGTGTATTAGAGAGAGGGTTCAGGAAGTTGTAAAGAATGCCAGGAACATGAGATGTCAGAACTGACAAGGAAATACATGGACACTAAAGATATTTATGAGTACCAAAAGAAGCCATGACTGTATAAGCCAATTCTCAGGCCTGGCTTCTTTTCTTCAGGCACACAGGAGAGAACTTAGTGTACTGAAAATTCTGAGCTGATGACTGGATTAAGTGTATGAGGACTCTACCTGAGTCAGAGGAGAAGATTGTCAGAGAAGATCAGAGAGTACAGTGTCTGGCACTCACACAGGACTGGAAATCATGCTTTTCCATGGGCAAGACTGGAAAACCTCATAGTTCCTAGGGCATTAGGCAGAATTCTCAGAAGGGTCTTGACCCATTAGTGGGGAATAAATAGTGCTAAACTAATCTTGCCTAACAATTCTCGAAAGCAAGACCTGAAAGGATCAAACCATTTCCAAGTAATTTTACTGCATCCAGAACAAAGCACAAGAATATATATACAATATGCATACATATATATATATGAATATTTATTTGTAAGAATATATATGTTACCTAAACAAGGTAAAAATCACAAATTCTGTCATCCAATAAAGAATTACCAGGCATGGAAATAAGCAGGAAAATATAATTTATAATGAAGAGAAAAATCACATAACTGAAATTGACTGCCATAGTAGATGGCAGTGGATAAGGACATTAAATCAGTTGTTATAATGGTATTATATATGTGCAGAAAGGTAAGCAGAAACTTGAAAGATATTTAAACATGTTCAAATAAAACATCTAAGGATGAGAAATACACTATGGGCTGAAAAATTCACTGGCTGGGATTAAGGGCAGACTAGGCACTGGAGATGAAAGGATTAATGAACTCAAGGGCATACCAATAGAAAGTTTCCAAAATGAAGCAAAGAATTAAAAATAACCCAGTGAAAGAAACAGACCATTCCTGAGCTCTGGGATAACTTCAAAGAGTCTAAAATGTCTATAATTCATGCCTTTAGAGAAGAAGAGACAGAGGGCAGGACAGGAAAGATATGTCAAGAAGTAATGGCCAAAAAATTTCCAAAATTGATAAAAACCATAAACCCAGGGATCCAGAAAGTTCAAAGAACCTCAAGGACAAGAGCTCAAGGAAAAGTACAAGGGGGGGGCGCCTGGGTGGCTCAGTGGGTTAAAGCCTCTGCTTTCAGCTCAGGTCATGCCTAGGATCGAGCCCCACATCAGGCTCACTGCTCCGCGGGGAGCCTGCTTCCTCCTCTCTCTCCCTGCCTGCCTCTCTTGCCTACTTGTGATCTCTGTCTGTCAAATAAATAAATAAAATCTTAAAAAAAAAAAAAAGGAAAAGGAAAAGTACAAGGCATGCCAGTATTCAATTTCTTGAAACCAGCAATGAAGAGAAAAATCTTAAAAGTAGGCAGAGAATAATGAACAAAATTGGAGGGCTAACACTATCTGATTTCAAGATTCATTATATAGTTATAAGACATGGAAAACAGTATGATTTTAGCCTTCGGGATAGACAACTCAATGGAACTGCGGAAGGAGCTGAGAAAGAAATCCGCAAGTATATGGGCAACTGATTTTGACAAATGTACAAACAAAAGCTAGAGGAAAAAAGGATTTTCAACAAATGTTACTGACCAATAAGATATCAATATGCAAGAAAATGAACTTTGATCCTTATCTTGTACCATATACAAAAGTTAACTCAGAATGGATTATAGACCTAAATATAAAACTTAAAATTATAATACTTGTAGAGAAGGGTTCAACTATCTATAGCCTATGTGCTAGTCACCAGTATTTATAAATTGAGTTTTACTGGGAAAGAACTCCATCCATGTGTTTCTATAGATGTTTTCCATGTGTTTTCTATAGATGCCACTGTGCTACAACTGCAGAGCTAGTTCTAAAGAACATTTTTATTGTTACCTAAATACGAACTTTATTTGTTCTAATAGAACTGAGAGATACAAGGCAACTTCCCAATGAAGTTTAGTATTTGGGTATTAAGGTAAGAGAGAAGGCAGTGCATTTTTTTGCCATTCAATCAATGGCTCCCAGGTGCCTAAAAAATATACCAGCTCTTAAAATTTATCATATCTTTTTGAAAAATTTTTTATCTCTACAGACAGTTTTGAGAGCAGGGGACAGAGAGAGAGAGAGATTGATACACACAGAGAAATTAACAAGTTATGTTTTATAGTAACAGGTACCTGTGTAGCCTTTACAGAGGGTCTCTAATTACAGCCTTTGGAAGCCAATAGCATAGCAAAATTTCCTTGCTGAAATTTTCAAGAAATTGTTCTGGTCTAAGCCACTACCATGTGTAGTCTTTGTGTTCCCCATCCTTTTGACTTATGTAATTAGTACTTAATGAGTCAGTTTATCACTGCACTTTTCCTATACAGGAATTTCAAGACTTGCAGGCCTTGGAATCATATAATCCAGTGGCTTTTTAGAGGGCTTGTAAGGGCTTCATGATTGGTTTGTCCTTAAAAGCATGCTGTGAAAGGGGGATTTATAAAGCATGAAGTCACCTTTCACCTGACGTGGACAAAAGGGTAGTGCATCCCTGAAAATGTAAAGGGCACCAGAGACGAGCCTAACTTTTAAAATTTTGCTGAGGCTACTCCTGGTGACATGTCACTGAAATATATTAAAGCAAGCAGTTGGAGGTGCAGGTGCATTTCAGCACAACAGAGACATGGTATGAACATGAGCATTTGTTTCTCTAGTTCTGTGTATGGAGTGCTGATACCACCACAAATAGTAAATAACTGAATAGAAGTCCCTTTCCTTTCTTTATCTGATGCCAGAGCACCCAGATGCAATATAAAATACTTAGTCTTCCATCTGAATATTTGTTCCCATGATGTGGAATATACAATGGCGTGCAAAGTGTGGGACTATTGATGACATTTTCATTGGGTCCTATTCATCCATTGACAACTTAGTATAATAGTAAGAAGTTGTGAGCAGTGTGAGTACATTGTTAGTGTCCAAATCTTTTTTCAGCTGCTCACTAGCTGTGTCACCTTAAGGAGGTTCAATAACCTTTCCTTTCCTATTTCTGCGTCTGCAAAATGAAGATAATAAGCATATCTAAACAGAATTGTTGCCACAGTTAACTCAAATATTTGTAAAGTGCCAGGCATATAATGAACATTCATTCATATTATCTTTTCTTTTTCCTTGTAGTAAAGCATTCAGTGATGTCACAGAGCTACCCTGGAACTAGGAAGAGGATGACCCTGGGGGCTCTTGGGTCCTGTGATTCTGTTATTCCATTTGTTAAAACAGATCTAGAGTGACTTGAATGGTATGAATGCTAAGCCAGTTGGGAGGTGGGGGTGCAGGACCTTGGAATGTCCTTCAAGCACATGCAGGACTTCTTGGGCATGTGATCCCATTCTCTCCCATGTGTTCACAATGTAAGCAAGGCAGGGGGTCCTCTTTCATTTTGTTTTTAGTAGCTACATGATTATAAAAGGGGATAATAGCTACTGCTAATCTTCCCCATTTAATGCCAGAGGAATTTCCTCTTATTAAGGACCTTTGTCTTGGAATTTGGATTTAAGATTTTATAAGCTAAGTGGAACAAGAGGGGGAAAATAAGCTTTTTAGTTTTGTACCTTCCAGCCAGAAATAATTGTTCTTTAGAGGTGTACCCTATGGACACAGCTGTTCATTAGAGAGGTCCTTTTCGCTCAAGGGCCAGCCCTTCACCAAACTGTAAAGGAGGCCATGTTGATCTTTGGAGATGTTCTGCCACTTTGCAATGTTCTTTGGCCCTTGTGCAATGCCTCAGTCCCAGGTGTCCAGTGCCTTCCTGTTGGCCTGGATCTTCCCAGTCACAAAGGAAAAAGTTCTGGTAAGTTAATTGTCAATAAAGTGTCAGATACCTGATCTATCACCTCTCTAAGAGAAATTTAGAAAGAGATTGTTCATAAAAGGAAACCCTTGTTGGTGGGAATTGCACTGTAATGAGTCTGAAAGAGAGAAGGATATATACAGAGATCAGTAATCTTTATATCCCAGCTGGCTATTATACTGGAGCTTAAGGCCAACTCTACCTTCAGTTCTTATAATGGTCAGAGAGCTAAACTCTTCAAGTTCAATAATTATAACTACCATGCCCCAAGTGCCACAGAGTATCCGGGCGGAAATAATGTTAGAAGAGAAATAATATAAGGTTAAAGGGAAAAGAACTTTGATCTATAAACCTGTCAGTCAATTTGAGTAGTGTGTGGAAAACACTTACTGTGGGTAAGACACCCAGTTCTTCTCAGGATCAAGGGAATTACTCACTTTTAGTCCAAATATCATTAATCTATTGGAATATATGGCATTAGGAACTCACTAATTAAATTTTTGTGAATCAGAACTCGAGGTCTCCTAACTTGACAATGTCATTGCCCTTTATTTTCTATAGAAATAAAATGCAACATCTTTTCAATGAGAATTTTGATAGAAAACTAAACTTAATGGGAATTTCAACATATTTATAATAGTATGTTTATTTTAGTGCATATTTATAATAGTGTGTTTATTTTAGTGCATATTATCTAAAGTTCTTATAAAATAATTGCTTACAGATGATTTTTTTGCAACGACCAAACTTTGGGAATTAAGAATCCTTTATATTTATATCCTTCATACTTATGTTCCTTACTTTTTCCCTTGCTTATAGAATTCTGAACACATGTCCAAAACCATTTTACCGTGGTCTGTGTACCTGTCAAAACAGCTGTGATGTGATTCAAAATTTACATTATTTGAACTAAATCAACATAAATTGGCATGAAAGTGAGCATTATATGATTTTATAAGCAACAGGACTGAAAGGTTTATATTTCAAAAGCAAGAGACTAGATAGATGGGCCCTGAATTGCTTGAATAGCCTAATTTATTGTAGCAGGAATAGATTTAAATCTTAAAAAGTAAACCTCACTGGATATAGACATGCCTTTTTTGACACTTAAAATGTTGCAAGAAGGTTCTTTGTTAATATGTGCTATAATTGCTTCCTACTCACAGATTTTTTTAAGAAAAGAAAAAATACCTCACATTCCACAAGGGGAGTAGAATACAAGCTTTCTTATATGCCCCATCTCCTGAGGCAAAGGTATACTGAAAATAAGATTCATGTAAATTCTACCCCCACAGTGTTTTTCCCTTTCCTGGCATACAAACCCAGGGGTCTGTTGATCTGTCTCCACTTTTTCTGGGTAATGCTGCTCTCAGAAAAGGATTACATGCCAGTCCTTTTCACCATACAATGAACTCCATTCAGTGTGTGGGAGAAGAAAATCTATTATTTTAAAATTGTATTTATTCAACTGTATATATGCAATTATACACTGTATCAAAATAGGCCTCTTTGTAAAAAAGAGAACTTGCTAAGTTTTCTACTTAGCCTCACTTTAAGGGAGATGATTTAAATTAGTCCAGGCAGAAATGTTACCATATGCTCCCACTAGCAGCTCAGAAGAAGGGAAGCCGATTTGAATGAAGCCCACTCTGAGCATGAACCATAGAGCAGAGGTTTTGTTTACAGAGAAAAACTGCTTCATATTCTTCTCTGAAAAGAGAAAGTTATAAAGACAAAAGAAATTAGTGTCTCTTATATTGTAGGTTTTCACAAAGTAATTGTAGAAAAGGCCATGCAAAAATTCAATTTTGTTACAAAATCATGAATAGCTGAGAGAGGAAAACAGAGAGTGAATAAAAATAAACGTATCTGGGCGCCTGGGTGGCTCAGTGGGTTAAGCTACTGCCTTCATGATCTCAGGGTCCTGGGATCAAGCCCCGCATCAGGCTCTCGGCTTGGCAGGGAGCCTGCTTCCCACTCTCTCTCTCTGCCTGCCTCTCTGCCTACTTGTGATCTCTCTCTGTCAAATAAATAAATTAAATCTTTAAAATAAATAAATAAATAAATAAATAAATAAATAAATAAATAGATGTATCTGCCAAATAAGAAAAGAAAGTAACTGATAGTTCATCATTCATTTCCTTTTTTGTTTTGTTCATTTGAGGAACTCTTTTCATTGCTTCACAGCTTTCTTTGTGCATGCTTGAGATGAGTTTTGTTACCACAACATTAGAATGAGATTTTCAAAGTAGTTCTTATTTGCCCAATTGTAAGAACCACAAATGAGCAGGTCAATGGGCAGCAATGACATAAGAAAATACAAGACATTTAATAAATTCATTAAGCTACTTCTAATATGTATTGGAAGAAGTTCAGATATGACATCAGACAGGAAGAAGCAAAAGAGTTAATTCTTGGGGAGGTAGGGAGCTTTGGGGAGTGTTAGCTGTCACATCCCTATAATATCTCCTTGTGTAGAAAAGCTACCAGGCTACATGTATATGACTTTCATAATAGAAACATATTTTTCAGTAAAACCCTTATGTTGAAGAGGATGTAATAAGTCTCCTTTTACTAAAAGGGCTATTAAAAAGCCAGTTTATATTTTTGTAAATTGAAAATGTCTATCATTTTCTATAATTTTTCTCTAAAAATTATGTGAGATGTTGAGATGTAAGATTCAGAAGAAAATTTCTAAGATAATAGCCTTTAAAACTTGATCATAGATTTTTTTCTAAAATATCACTGATAACTGATACTCATTTACTGCTGATATAACTCAATTTAGTACCTTCCCTGATACTACTTTTAATGCATGTTGTAGATCAAAATTCTAGTGACAGGAATTGTAAGATCTATGCCTTATAATTCCTTATCCTCTGCTATAGGTAAGCGCTGTGGCAATCCCCATGACTTGGGGTACTATTTGAAATTCTGGGATGCCTTCTGAAAGCATAAATTCGTCTATCAAGTGTATATGTTAACTATTTGAGGAGTTTCTGAACGGGGGTACTCACATTTTTCCAACTACTTTTGACTCTGGAATGTTTATATCTATGCAGTGAAAACATGCTACCTCAGTAGGTATTGGAATAATATAGAAAACACTATGAGATGTTTTGGGTGGTTTTTCAGCCAAGTCTCATAAATTATAAATACAGTATGAAGAATTTGAATGTTGCTAATAAGTTGAGAAATACTCATTACAGCCAGTAACTCACCATTTTTCCTCATATTGCCTGATCATATGATTGTGAAAAATTAGGAAATATGATTTATCTGGAATTTATAAATACTCATGTGTACTTACAAATCAGAAAACGTTACACAACTAGTACTCTGTCAAAACTAGATTTTAACTTGGGAATGCAATAATACATTGGTCTATTCACCCAATTCATCAAGCTAAATATTTTATTCATATTTGAGAGGTATATGTTTATACTTACAATGTATTTTTTGGGAATTTGAAAATAACTGAAATGATTGCACTGATTATGATCACATACTTTTCTTTTTAAATCTGATTCCTTGGAAAAATCAAGATGGAAAGAAGACCCTACTTGTTAGATTCTGATTGAAAAAAAAAAAAGAATAAAAATCTAATTTTATGCTATACTAAGTTTGAATAAAACTGAATAGTTTTAATAAATACTGCTGAACTGAATAGTTCAAGGGTCAGAGGAAATATGCTCCTTTATTATATTTTATTATTCCACTTTGTTAAAAGAAATACTTGCTTTGTAAACTGATCACTGAACAATCAAGTTTAAGAGGATTAGACATGTCAGTACGGGGACAAACTCAAATAATCCCAGCTCTGCCACTTGTTAACTGCGTGGACTTTGGCCACTTTACATTTCAGTTTCCGCATCTATAAAAATCATTGTAATACTTCTTCATTTCATGTGATGTTATGTAATAAGCTTTCAACAAATGTTACCTATTATCACTGTTATTATTATTACATGACTATACCAAAATATGAATAAAAGAAGCCAAACCTGTTGGTTGGTTGATATAGGCTTGGCTACTTTTGGCAGTCATTAGTACCTTTAGTCTTCATGAATTTCCTTGTGATTTCCAACTTTTCGTGTTCTTAACATTTACTAGAACTCAATCAAAGCTTTGTTCTTAATAGGAATTCCAATATTTAATTGAAATACTGCGGATGATTAGCATGTGAAAGAAGAAAACTGGAACTCTAATTTTTGAACTGGAGTTTTTGATAATTAGCATACAATAGGCTGTCATTTGACAGACAAATGTTACTCTGTTCTTTTGACAACAGAAGGGGCCTGATAGAAAATGTCCTATCCGTATGACAGACTAACATCTTTGAAAAATTGTGGATATTCCTTTCTTTTCTTTTTAAGATTTCATCAGAGAGAGAGAGAGAGAGAGCACAAGCAGGGGGAGCAACAGACAGAGGGAGAAGCAGGCTCCTCGCTGAGCAGGGAGCTCCATGAGGAACTCGATCCCAGGACCCCGAGATCATGACTTGAGCTGAAGGCAGACACTTAACTGACTGAGCCACCCAGTTATCCCTGTGGATATTCCTTCCAATCAGATTTATTAGCAATTTTATAACAACGTTTTGAGATAAAATTCACATATCATAAAATTCATTTTTAAAAGTATATACTGTAATAGCCTATACTGCATTCACTATACAACTAAAGTGCTATAGACATTACCATAATTTAATTTTAGAAATTTTTATCACCTTGAAAAGAAACCTTCTATACATTAGCAGTCCCTCACCATTTCCGTACTTCTCTATGACTATTATGAATAATGCTGCTTTCAACATTCCTGTACATGTTTTTGTGTGTACTTATCTATTCCAGTTGTTTTGGGTATGTACCTAGGAGTGAAATTGCTGGCTAATATGCATTGAATTTTTAGGGGAATTACCAAACTGTTTTGCCAAAACAGCTGCACCATTTTACACTCCCAGCAGTGGATAAAGTTTCTGTAGGGGAGGAAAGAAACATCTCCTCTACTACCTTAAGTTCAGTGTCTGAGAATCGTGAATTAAAATAACAAAAGACAGATTAATGTGAGAAAGGTTTATTTTGCATGCACACAGGAGCTACACAGGAAGGAAATGAAAATCCCAAAGAAGTGGTTAGGCCCAGGGGCTTATATAGCACTCTAACAAAGGGTGGTAAATTTTGGAGAAGTGACAAAAAGATAAGGGTTATTTAAGATTAGTTGTGTAGACAAGTCAATGCTCCATTGACGAGTGATCTCCTCTTCCTGGTAGATGAGAGGAGAGGGGGATAACACCAAAAGGGGAATGTATGCCCCCCTTTTGGACAGAGAAGAGGAGGGCAGAGAGTTCCTCCTATGTCTATCTCTATTATTTTTTAACCTCCTTCAGCTCAAAATAATCCTTATGCCCAAATGGCATATTTTGCAGTGGCATATTCTTAACACCTCCAGTTTCAATATCTCTGGATCCTCACCAACACTTGCTATTGTTCTTTCTTTTGATTATTAGCCATCCATGTGGTGTATAGTGGTACCTTAATGTCATTTTGATTTGCAGTACACTAATGGCTAATGATTTTGAACCGATGTTCATGTACTTATTGGCCATTTGTATATCTTCTTTGAAGAAAGGTCTATTCAGAGATTGGCTATTTTTCAAATTAGATTATCTATTTTTTTGTTGTTGATTGGTAAAAGTTTACTAAGCATAACTACTTTTAAAGTCTTAAAATCTGTTTTTTTTAATTAATTTAATTATTTGAGAGAGAGAGCATGCACAAGTGGGGGGAGGGGCAGAGGGAGAGAATCTCAAACAGACTCCCGGCTGAGCTGGGAATCCAACGAGGGGTTCAGTCTCATGACCCTGAGATCATGACTTGAGCCAAAATCAAGTCACTTTCTTAACTGACCGAGCCATTCAGGGACCCATTAAAATCTGTTTTTGAATTATAATTTACTAGAGAGAGAATTCTTTTTTTTTTAATTTCTTTTTAGTGTAACAGTATTCATTGTTGTTGCACCACACCCAGTGATCCATGCAATACGTGCCCTCCTTAATAGCCACCACCTGGCTACCCTAACCTCCCACCTCCCCAACCTCCCACTGCCCCCCGCCCCTTCAAAACCCCTCAGGTTGTTTTTCAGAGTCCATAGTCTCTCATGGTTCACCTCCCCTTCCCTCAAATCCCCTTTCCTCTCCATCTCCCCATGTCCTCCATGTTATTTGTTATGCTCCACAAATAAGTGAAACCATATGATAATTGACTCTTTCTGCTTGACTTATTTCACTCAGCATAATCTCTTCCAGTCCCGTCCATGTTGCTACAAAAGTCGGGTATTCATCCTTTCTGATGGAGGCATAATACTCCATAGTGTATATGGACCACATCT
>PISX010034013.1:0-14452 GCA_004024625.1 Mellivora capensis
TGTCTCCTTTGCTGTGCAGAAGCTTTTGATGTTGATGAAGTCCCAAAAGTTCATTTTTGCTTTTGTTTCCTTTGCCTTTGGTGACATATCTTGAAAGAAGTTGCTGTGGCTGATATCAAAGAGGTTACTGCCTATGTTCTCCTCTAGGATTCTGATGGATTCCTGTCTCACATTGAGGTCCTTTATCCATTTCGAGTTTTAAAAAACAGTATCAATGACTGGATTCCTGTGATAGAGTAGAAAATATATGTTGATTTCTGCCTCCGATTCCTGGCACAGAGCTCCTGAAACCCTTGTAAATTTCCAAGTGATAAGAGCACTGGGAACATCTTTTGTTCTAAGAAAGAGACTCTTGGCAGTCACCTGGGTGGCTGATCAGCAAAACATGGATCCATGATTAAAGGTTTGGCAATTTCAGCCTCACCCCTATCCTTGAGGGAGGGAGGAGGGGCTGAATATGGAGGTAATAACTGATCCTGCCTATGTGAGATAGCCTCTCTATAATTCCCAAAAGTACAGGGTTGAGGAGACTTCAGGTTGGCAAACACAGTTATGGTGGGGGAAACAAAGACCAAAGAAAAACTCTATTTCCATACTACCTATAGCCCACTAAGAAGTCCTTGACAAAGGAAGAGTGACCTTCTTCTTGGAACTCAACTGCCTCACTGTTACTACTTTGCCAAGGGCAGATGACAATCTTAGCCTGAAACCCAGGGTACTGTAAGTCTACTGTAACATTAAAAAAGTCATTTGGAAACCCCCTTCATCTCCCTCCCTGCCAGGATACACGTTGGCAATCATCCCCCAAGCTTATGACCCTCTGAAAGGTCTCGTGACTAAGGTTTTCCTAGAGAGTAATAAATTACTTTTCCCCAACAGTAGCTGGCTTCCTCAAGGTCCTGGAAACCTTTCTTCTAAATTCCGTACAGACGTACTCTATCTCTAACCCCTTCCTAGCCTGAAAGTATATAATGGGCCACTCCCCATGACCTGAGGGCAGCTCTATCTGCCCTCAGGTCCTGTCCCACTGGTTTAATAAAACCAACTTTATGCACCAAAGATGTTTTAAGAATTCTTTCTTGGTCATTGGTTTCAAACCTTAACATATTTCTTACATTGTCTACATTGGGATGGTGATATACCCCATCTGCACAGGGACCAAAGCTCCTTCATTAGGGGCCCTCCCAGATCTTACTCTAGCTATCTCCTTATCTTAGTGTTCATCACTCTCTTTATCATATCCTTTCATATACTGGTAAAGCATAAATGTTTTCTTGAGTTTTGTGAGTGGCTCCACCAAATCAATCCAACAAACAAGGGGGTGGTGGGAAACTCAGATTTACAGCCAGGCAGTCAGAAGCACAGGTGACAAGCTGGACTTGGGATTGGCATCTGGACTGGGGCAGTCTTGTGGGACTGAGCCCTTAACCTGGGGGTGCTGTCTTCAGGGAGTTAGTGTCAGAGTTGAGTTAAATTGTACAATATCCAGCTAGTGTCCCAGAGTGGCCTGGTGTTGGGAAGCCCCTTCAGTCCCAGCACATGTGGCGTTAGAAGTGTTGTGTGTGTGGTAGCAGTGTGACAGTAATGGAGAGACACAGAAGTTGTCCCACCTCAATCTCATTTAACGAATTTTATGAAGACTTAATAGATAACTAAAGAAACTTGTGAGGGAGGGGATTGTGCTATATGGAATTTTTTTTATGGTCCCTGCATGACTGTGTTGGGCAGTCTGATTTAGGAACCACTGTCCGTCTAGAGGTAGGACCACTGGGATAGGGGGAGGAGAAGAGGAGGAGGGGAGGAGAAGAGAGAGACCACATGTAGCCCACAATGGTGAAATAGTTACCACCAGAACCAAACTATGTAAAGAGCCCAGATGTCCATGGACAGGTGAATGTATAAAGAAGATGTGGTATATATATAGGTATATATATAGGACTATTACTCAGCCATCAAAAAAAGAAATCTTGCCATTTGCGATGATATGGTTGGAACTAGAGTATATTATGCTAAGCAAAATAAGTTAATCGGAGAAAGACAAATACCATATGATTTCACTCATATCTAGAATTTAAGAAACAAAACAGAGGAACATAGGGGAAAGGAGGGGAAAAGAAAACGAGATGAACTCAGAGAGAGAAATAAACCATGGGAACTCAGAGAGAGACTTCACCATGGGAAACAAACAGGGTTGGTGGAGGAGTGGGGAGTGGGGTGATGGGGTAGCTAGGTGATGGGCATTAAGGAGGGCAGGTGATGTGATGAGCACTCAGTGTTATATACAACTGAACCCCACCTCTGAAACTAATAATATGCTATATGTTAATTAATTGAATTTAAATAAAATAAATTTAAACTAAAAGAAATAAAAGAAAATTTTGAGTTTTGAGATTCTTTATGTGTTCTGGATACATATTTAAAAAACTAAAAATCAGACATCTGATTTGCAAATATTCTCTTAGTTAGTATCTTGTCTACTCATTCTCCTGACACTTCTTTTAAAGAACAGTAAGTTCCCAATGGTATTTGTAGCTTTATTGACATAGAGCTGACACACAATACACTACATACATGTAAAGAATACAATCTGGTAAGTTTTGACCTGTGTGTATACTCGTGAAACCACCACCATAATCAAGATAGTAAAAGTATATCCATCCTTCCCCCAAATTTTTTTCATATTACTTTAGAAACCCTCCCTTCCAATTTACTGCCCCAACCCACAACAACTTCATAATAAGTTTTGAAACCTAGTGGCATTAGCTTTTCAACTTTGCTCTTTTTAAAGTTGTTGTGTGTTTTGTTTTGTTGGCTATTCTTGAGGTGCTAGGCTTGCTCAGTAGGTTGAGTATGCTACTCTTGACCTTGGGGTTGTTAGTTTGACCCCTGCCTTACTTAAAGATTACTTGAAAATATTATCTGAACACAAAAAGTTCTTTTGGCAGTTCTAGGATCTTTGCATTTACATATGATTTTAGAATCAGCTTATCCTCCAGGGATTTTGATTAGGATTGAGTTGAATCTATAGATCAATTTGGGGAGAATCCCCATCTTAGTAATATTGAGTCTTTAGACCCATGAACATAGGACGGCTCTCTTCTTTAAATTCTTTTGGCCATTTGTTGATTTTTAGTATTGAGGGGGTTCAAGATGTGCTATTCCAAATGGTGGCACCTAGGCAGAATAAAAGTGAGTCTCATCAATCTTCCTATTCCTGGGATGAAGAGAGAAAGCATGCAGCCTTCCCTTCTGCCCTCACTAAGTCCAGTTGGGCTCCAAGGCCCTAGTCTGGGATGTCAGAAGGGACAAACTGGGTCAGGGACTGGGGGATATCATGGTGGCACACTGAGCACTGATCCAAGAAATAAAAGATGTAATCAAGAGGACTGGAAGAATTGGTGACAGTGTGTTTCAGTATGGTAAGTCTGCTATAACAACTACCATAGAAAGAGGGGCTTAAACAACAGAAATGTGGGATGCGTGGGTGGCTCAGTCAGTTAAGTGTCCACCTTCAGCTCAGATCATGCACCCTGGGATCAAGTCCTGCACCAGGCTCCTTGCTCAGCTGGAAGCCTGCTTCTCACTCTGCCTGTGCTCTCTGTCTTTCTGTTTTTAGAGCAAAATATTTTTTAAAATCTTTTAAAAATTAATAAACAACTGAAATGTATTTTTTCACAGTTCTGGAGACCAGAAGTCCGAAATCACAGCTTTGACAGGTTTGGTATTTTTCTGAGCCTCTTTCCATGGCTTGAAGCAGGCTACCTTCTTGCTGTGTCCTTACAGGGTCTTTTCTCTGTGAGCCCCCCGACACATCTCCCTGTGTTTCCATTTCCTCTTCTTATAGACACACCAGTCACATCGGATTAGAGTCCACCCTGAGAGCCTCATTTTAACTTAATCACTTCTTTAAAAGCCATAAAGTGGGGCCTCCATTCCTAAAAGTCCAAGAGAGGAAGGTAGAATTCTGGAAAAGTGAAGCTATATTTCCTGTGAGAAAAGGCGATTTTTCTCCACCTCCCGAATGATTTGATCAATAAATTTTCCAGAACAGGAAGTTAATAGAACCAAGGGAACTATGAACTCAACTCTGTCACCCTTTCTAATCTTGTTTTCTCATCCTTTTTTTCCTCAAAGTCTCTCCAGACCTACTTCCTTGATGCCATATCCATAATTCTCTCTCCCCTACTTTTTTTCTTAACTCTTTTTTAAAATTTCATTTCTTTTCAGCGTAACAGAATTCATAGTTTTACAACACACCCAGTGCTCCATGCAATGCGTGCCCTCCATAATATCCACAACTGGCTCCCCCAACCTCCCACCCCCGGCCCCTTCAAAACCCTCAGGTTGTTTTTCAGAGTCCATAGTCTCTCATGGTTCAACTCCCCCCCAATTTCCCTCAACTCCTTCTCCTCTCCATCTCCTCATGTTCCATGTTATTTGTTATGCTCCGCAAATAAGTGAAACCATATGATAATTGACTCTCTCTGCTTGACTTATTTCACTCAGCATAATCTCTTCCAGTCCCGTTCATGTTGCTACAAAAGTTGGGTATTCATCCTTTCTGGTGGAGGCATAATACTCCATAGTATATATGGACCACATCTTCCTTATCCATTTGTCCGTGGAAGGGCATCTTGGTTCTTTCCACAGTTTGGCGACTGTGGCCATTGCTGCTATAAACATTGGGGTACAGATGGCCCTTCTTTTCACCACATCTGTACCTTTGGGGTAAATACCCAGTATAGCAAAAAACAAGGGCCCAGGACCTGATGGATTCCCTGTGGAATTCTACCAAACTTTCAAAGAAGAAATAACACCTATTCCCCTGAAGCTGTTTCAAAAAATTGAAGCAGGGGGCGCCTGGGTGGCTCAGTGGGTTAAGGCCTCTGCCTTTGGCTCCGGTCATGATCCCAGGGTCCTGGGATCGAGCCCCACATCAGGCCCTTTGCTCAGCAGGGGGCCTGCTTCCTCCTCGCTCTCTGCCTGCCTCTCTGCCTACTTGTGATCTCTGTCTGTCAAATAAATAAAAATAAAATCTTAAAATAAATAAATAAATCAGGCTGAAAAAGTAATAAAACTCAAAGACAGGCTGGAGGTAGAAAAAGATAAATAAAATTAGCTGTTAGTTTAAAAAAAAAATTGAAGCAGAAGGAAAACTTCCATACTCTTTTTATGAAGCCAGCATTACCCTGATACCCAAACCAGGCAAAGACCACACCAAAAAGGAAAATTTCAGACCAATATCACTGATGAATGTGGATGCTAAGATTCTCAACAAGATCCTAGCAAACATGATCCAACAGCACATTAAAAAGATCATCCACCATGACCAGGTGGGATTCATCCCTGGCTTATAAGGGTGGTTCAACATTTCCAAGTCAGTCAATGTGATAGAACAAATCAATAAGAGAAGAGAGAAGAACCACATGGTCCTCTCAATTGATGCAGAAAAAGCATTTGACAAAATGCTTTCCTGGTCACCGGAAATGCGGACAAAATGCATCCGTTCCTGGTTAAAATGCTTCAAAGTATAGGGATAGAGGGAACATTCCTGGACTTCATAAAATCTATCTATTAAAGACCCACAGCAAACATCATCCTCAATGGGAAGAAGCTCACAGCCTTCCCGTTGATTCAGGAACACGACAAGGATGCCCACTCTCACCACTCTTGTTCAACATAGTATTAGAAGTCCTAGCAACAGCAATCAGACAACAAAGAGAAATAAAAGGTATCCAAATTGGCAAAGAAGAAGTCCAACTCTCTGTCTTCACAGATGACATGATACTTTATACGGAAAACCCAAAAGACTCCACACCCAAACTACTAGAACTCATACAGCAATTCAGTAATGTAGCAGGATACAAAGTCAATGTACAGAAATCAGTGGCTTTCTTATACACTAACAATGAAAATACAGAAAGGGAAATTAGAGAATCGATTCCATTTACTATAGCACCAAGAACCATAAGATACCTGGGAATAAACCTAACCAAAGAGGTAAAGGATCTGTACTCGAGGAACTACAGAACACTCATGGAAGAAATTGAAGAAGACATAAAAAGATGGAAGACCATTCCATGTTCTTGGATTGGAGGAATAAACATTGTTAATATGTCTATACTACCTAGAGCAATCTATACTTTTAATTCCATTCCCATCAAAATTCCACCGGTATTTTTCAAAGAGCTGGAGCAAATAATCCTAAAATTTGTATGGAATCAGAAGAGACCCCGAATCGCTAAGGAAATGTTGAAAAACAAAAATAAAACTTGTGGCATCTCCCCTACTTTTTTAAAAGATTCATTTATCTATTTTAGAGAGAGAGAGAGAGCATGTGCAGGCAGGGGGAGGGGCAGAAGTGGGGAGAGAGAGATTCCCAAGCAGGCTTTGTGCTGAGCATGGAGCCCAGCACAGAGTTTGCTCCTGGGACCCTGAGATCATGACTGCGCTAAAATCTAGGTTAGGCCACTTAACCGACTGAGCCACCCAGGCACCCCCTTCTACCTTCCTTCTTCTAACTCCCCCTGCTTTCATTGCCTACCTTGTCCCAGCCTCTAGACTCCCTCTTACTCACTCTCTGGATGAGAACAGATCCAGCTGGTGGGTCCAGGACTAAAACATACACCACAGGTCGCTCCAGTGGTACTGAAGAGAGGGCAGGGCATCAAAAAGAAGGAAATCTTGCTATTTATATCGGCATGGATGGAACCAGAGTCTATTATATGGAGCAAAATAAGTCAGAGAAAGACAAATACCATATGATTTCACTCATATGTGGAAGCTAAAGAACAAAAGATATGAACGTAGGGGAAGGAAAGAAATAAAATGAGATAAGAACAGAGAGGGAGGCAACCCTAAGAGACTTAACTATAGGGACAAACTGAGGGTTGTTGGAGGGAGGTGGGTGGGGAGATGGGGTAGCTCAGTGATGGGCATTAAGGAGGGCACTTGATGTAATGAGCACTGAATGTTGTATGCGACTGGCAAATCACTAAATTCTACCCCTGAAATGAATAATATACTAAATGTTAACTAAATGGAATTGAAATAAACTTTTAAAAAGAGTGGGGAAGGGAAGGAATATTTAGGGTTTGAAAGTTTGGGGAAGGGACTTGCATGGGGTTTTTTGGATGTTCAAGCACCAAAACAAATATCTTTCTGCCTAGAATTGCTTTACACCTTTGTCAATAAACATTTGATTGGGGACTCCTGGGTGGCTCAGCTGCTTAAGCGTCTGCCTTCGGCTCAGGTCATGATCCACAGGTCCTGGGATTGAGTCTGCCAGTGGGCTCCCTGCTCAGCACGGAGCTGCTTCTCCCTCTGCCTGCCGCTCCATGGTTGTACTGGCTTGTTTTCTCTTTCACAAATAAATAAATGAATAAATCTTTAAAAATATTTGATCATATTTCTGTGGACCTTTTTCTGGGCTCTGGATGTTGTTCTGTTGATCTGTGTGTCTATCCTTCCACCAATTCACACAAAAATATGTACACAGATGTTTAAAGCAGCTGTCTTCATAATCACCCCAAATGGAAACAACTCCAATGTCCTCCAGTGGGTGAATGGACAGACAAGCTGTGGAACATTCATGCAATAGAACACTATTGAGCAATAAAAAGGAATGAACTATGAATCCACACAACTTGGATGAATTTCAAAGGCATTGCCTTGTGTAAAGAAACCAGTCTTGGAAAAGTTCACGCTGTACAGCTCTATTTGTACAATAGTGTGAAAGGACAGAACAATAGTGACAAAGAATACATAAGTGGTTCCCAGGTGTTGGGGGTGGGGATTGTTGTATGTTCTATGCGAAAGTGTATGGGAAATGTATGACTATAGGAGATTAGCACAAGGGGAAATTCGAGAGTGATAGAACTGTTGTGTGTCCTGGTTGTGATAATGGTTGCACAATTCTGTCAGTGAGCCTCTTGCTCAAGTATAGAACCCAACAGTTATTTCTTACTGCACTTACTTGAGGCACTGACAATGACTAGAACATTCCAGCCTCCAGACCAGAAAAGCCCAGATAGCAATAGAATGCCTAGACAACCATCCCATACATCCCTTTCCCTTCCAAGTTCATGGGCTGAACACATCCCCACCCCACCCATGATTCTTGCCTACTCTCTTTCAGGTACCATCCCCTGCCCTGAACCTCTTCTAGAAAACTCTAGTTGTCCATCTTGCAGGTAGAGAAATCAGTTGTTAAGGCTTGAGCCTGCCACCTCCCCCAGCTGCTGGCCCTGGAAACAAATTCCTCCCTTTCTCTTTTCCAAACCCTTATCTCTTGACTTATTAGCTTCTCTTGTGACAAGTTTATTTGAGTTTGTTCAGCAAAAGTGTTGGCAGATCCAGCCAGGAGCTGTGCTATGGATTTGTCCAGCCCCCTCGGAATTCCTGGGATAGAGCAGTTGGCCTCTGCAGGGCCTGGGCTCCCTGTTCATTTCCTGAGTTAACAGCCATGATAAATCTTCTGGTACAACTTTCTTTGTGTGTTAAAATTCAGAGAATCAGGGGTGGCTGGGGGGCTTGCCCTCAGCTCAGGTCATGATCCCAGGGCTCTGGGATCAAGCCCCATGTCGGGTTCCATGCTCGGCAAGGAGCCTGCTTCTCCCTCTCCCTCTGCCTGCCACTCTGCCTACTTATGCTCTCTCTCTTTCATATAAATAAATAAAATTTTCAGAAAAAAAATTCAGAGAATTACAGATCGAAAAGGTATATATTCCTATTCTGATCATTTTTTAAAATTAAAGAAAAAGAACACAAATTTGCAGGCAAACATAAAAGCCCACACTCAAGGAATCCACAGACTTGGTTTTCTTCATTCTATTCTTGGTTTCATGCCTTAGTTTCTCCATCCTTAAGATGGAGTTCTTGGAGCCAAATCACAAATGGCCCCCCTTGCCCTGATGCTCCTTAATTTCACAGGTCTATATACATGATCACATGTGTATCTAGTCATGTGCACATATGGATTTTGTCTCTATGTTACAATAGCACAAGCCCCCATTATCAGACAGCCCTCCTCTTAAAAAATTGGTCAGTGGTGTTTATGGGAGGGAAGGGGGAGTTTGAAGGACTATGGGGAAGAGAGGCTGCCGAACATGCTGGCCTGAAGCAGGGCCCAGCTTTCAACCTCTATTTTTTTTAAAGGTCTTATTTTCAAGTAATCTCTACACCCGACATGAGGCTTAAACTTAAAACTCCCAAGATCAAGAGTCTCATTCTGTGTGGACTGAGCTAGCCAAATACCCCTCAACCTCTATCAGGCATGTTTCCAATAACACTCAGAAAACTCCAGGTCCCTTGTGTTCTCTTGTTTGCTGCCCTAATCTTGCCTCGGCATTTATATCTCCCTTCTGGGGCATCAGAGACAAATGAAAATCTCCATGGGCTGTCAGGGTCCAGGAAGCCTAACAAGCCCTGGCAGAAGTGAGTTGCCAGTTTTGACTCTCAGAGGCTGTCTGAAGTTGCTTGAGAGGAGAATCTCCCCTAGAAGGGTGCTCCAAGTTGGCTAGGATGACCCAAGCCTCAGAGAGAAGTGCTCTGACCTAAACGAGATCTCAGTGAGGTGACTGTTCTAGAGATGCCTATTCATGTGTAGCCAAAAACCACATACCCCTGGGTAGCACTGATGGAAAGATGCTCCTCTAGAAAGTCAGCAGTGTGAGGGAACTTGGAGATTACCAAACCCATCCCTCTGGTTTTACAGATTAGAAGATCGTGGTCCAGTGAGGGCTGTAGACGTGCTTCAGGCCACAGGGATCTTATATGGGGCTGGGGCTCAATCAGGTGCCCTGGTGCCATTATCTACCCAGCTGCAGACTCCTGGAGGGTGGAAAAGAAAGGAAAGTAACCCTGGGTGTAGGCCCTCGCCAGACTTGTCACTAGAAGAAACTAGAGAATGGCAGATAACAGTCATGACCTTTAGAGCACAGTCACTCTACTCTTTAGTAGAACATATCCAGTGATACTCTGTGCCTTCAGATGAACAACTCCTTCTTTCTTGTTAATTAAGAAGACAGTAAGAGAATGAGAAGGGAAATAAGCTTGGAGGGAGGAAGCCAAGAAGACCTGTTCCCAGCCACACTTACTGTAAGCCTAAAGCAACCCAAGGTACTCATGGATTTGCTGAAGGATTTGTAGAGGCATAATGCTACTTGTACCCTAGGAAGTGACTCCTGACAATGTTTTGAGATACTTCCAGTTGTGCCCCTGTCTCGTCCTCAGAAGTATGCTTTCATTCTGTGTCTTCCATGTAGGATCCTCCATCATGAACCATGAATCTTGTAGGTGGAGGGCCATCCCACATTTATGATCAAGTCCCAGAAGCAACAGGGAAGTGCTTTCCATGATGGTGGAGAGATTCAGCATCCTCTCAGTGTTCACACTTGCCTTGTGAGGGCTGATTCAGTCTAAGAAGGCAAGAGTAGGGATTGGGAACGGCCTTTCCTTTCAGTTAGAGAGAAAGCTCAAAGTGCAAATGCTGATGAGGCAGCACTTGGAAAAAAAAGGACCAGGGTGAGTCTCAGGTACCCTGTTCAGTGAAGGACTCCTTTAGGTGTGGAGGACTGATCTGTTTTGATGTGAGGTGGTACTGGTGTGGGGGAGCTCTCGGCTGCAGGACTGAAGGAAGAATTTACCCCTGAGAGAGGCAGAAGAGGATCACTAGGGCAGAAGACACTATGATTTTGAGGAAATACTTGAAGCTGCAGGAGTAAGGAGAAACTGGGAGGTGGAGATGGGCTTACCTGTCCCCTGAGAATGCAGAATTTCTGAAGCTTGTTTGTTTTGAAGAATTTTCTGAAAATTGACATCATCCTTCTTAAAAGAATCACTGGATATGGCCATTTCTGCCTTGAAGCATACTCACCTTAATATATCAGCACCTGAAATTTCCAATTAATCTGCCCAGATTTGTTTCCTGGAAGGGGTTAGTACTCCTTTCTTTGTGGGGTAGCAATAGTCTCCTCACTGAACAGAGACCTCCAATTTGTCCCCAGACTATCTGAGGTGTTTCTTTCCTTGATTGTGCCTGACACTCTCTATGACAGGACTCTGTCTTTCCTCTCCCAGTCCTCTTATTCTACTTATTCAGAGCACTTTCCCTCCCCAGAGGCTCCCCAGGTGTGATGGTCTGGACCACTGTCACCACTTATCACTTTCTTCCACAGACAGAAGCCCTGAGCAGTCCCACACCCAGAACATGAGGGGAGTCAGAAGCCAGAGCTGGTGAGTGTGCAGATAATAAAGCAGCAAAACCCCAAGTGAGTATTCTTAAAGGCTCCAGGAACATGTTCTCTTAGCACCAGGAGGAGGGAAATGAGGAGATTGAGGTTTGGGAATAAGGGTTCGATGAACTTAAGACAAATTATGGCTCAAGGAATCTGTCAAGATACTCTAAGTTCCCTTCTTCATCCTCACTGCTAGTAAGGAGTGGGATCCTCATTACCACAGAAATGCAGGGATGTCGGGCCCTTGTCACCCACAGCCCTTCTCCCCTCTTCAGAAGCAAAAGGTTCACTTCACTTAAGAGAAACACAGTCTCTCCCAACATTTATGAATTTTGAGCATAAGGACAATAACAGAACTGCTCAGACTGGTTGGAAGTAGGGCTTTTCTCTAGTTCTGGGAGCCAGATGAAGCTGGAAACAGGGCGTCCAAAGAGATGATGAAGTGATGACAGAAGCTGATTCTGAGCATGTTCAAGGGCTCTACAGAAGTGGTGCCAGACATGGAGCACTCAGACCCGGTGCCCTGGAAACAGGAGATAGAGCCACCAGAGAGGTCAGGGAGAGAGCTATAGCTCCATCCACAGCAATTAGGGGCATTGGAATTTTGTTTGTTTCTTATGGTTTTTAAAATAGGCACCATGCCTCCAGTGAAGCCAAATGCAGGACTGGAACTCATGAGCCTGAGATCTTGAGATAGAGACCTGAGCTGAAATCAAGGGTAGGCCGTTGAACTGACTGAGCCACCCAGGTGCCCTCCTCCACCGCACTTAGGAAAAGAGAGACTGCAGGATTTTCTTCCGGAGTCCACTCTGGCAGCAGAAAGAACAAGGACTGGAGGGCAGGAGACCTGGGCTCTAGTCTCAGCAGCAGCCATGAGCAAGTCACTTACCCTTTCTGAGATTCAGGCTATTCCTCTGCAATAGGGGGTATTACAGTATCTCAGGGATGGCAAGTGGAACACACACATTTACGTCTATCCTGCCTTCAATGGAGGCTACTGTTCAACCTCATCGCTTATTAGAATTTTTTCCTACAGCATTCTATGCAGGCCCTTCCCATGAAAGTGGATACACAAGTCAAAATCTACTTATTCTCCTTCAATTTAATAATCTCTACAGACCCTTCTGGCTCCTAAATGGAAGGTTCCAACCTTCCAACTAAGAGATGGCCATTTTTGTGATCTGGTAATAGCTCACTCAATAAAAGGGAAAGGAAAATTTAGGATCATAATTTCATCCCCAACTCCTCCCGGTCAGGGTCTGAGCAGGGTCTTCTTGAGGCCACCCTGTCCTTCCTTCCATGCCAGAGATTTGGTATTTGAGCTCACCCTCCATCAGCTCACCTAGCAGGACAGTCCCAGACTGTAGCTCCCTTTCATCTCAAATAGCCCCTACTTAACCACTTCATATTTGGCAGCAAGGCATCTCTGAACAAAGGAATGATCTCAGGTTACTGAGAACCAAGAGTCAGGAGCAAAGGCACATAATGATTCTATTCGATGCTTATGAAATCTACCCAGATTTACAGTTCTCACCCGAGCAGGAACACAATCACATGACAGTACCAGATGGCAACAGCTTCAGAAATCCAGGTGGTTGCAACAGTGTTTTATTGAAAGAAGCACCGAAGTGGTTCACTTGGGGGTACCTTCACGCCACAAACCACACAGGGGCAATCCCTGTGCAGGGACACGTGTGTGTTTTGGATAGGAGCTGTGACTGGAATTCTGTCCCTCAGAACAAGGAAGGGAGAGTGAGAAGTAGGTGCCAGGAGGGGAATCTGGGGCATCTCACTGCTCTGGCCTCAGGTGCAGACCTGCACAGAAGCATCAAAGTGGACTGGGATGTACGGGTTCTCCTCACAGGCCATGATGATGGATTTCTGTAGCTGCTGGGTCTGGTAGTCGCATTTGGGGTATTTGGAACCATTCTTCAGGTGGCACCTCATTCTTGAGGCACCCTCAAGGTGGGGCTCAAACTCACAACCCCACGATCAAGAATCCAATGCTCGATCCACTGAGCCAGCCAAAGGCCCCTAGAATAGGCAAAACAACTTTAAAAAGAGCAAAGTTGAAAGGCTAATGCCACTAGGTTTCAAAGCTTATTATGACGTTGGGGTGGGTTGAGGGCAGTAAATCGGGAGGGAGGGATTCTAAAGTAGTATGAAGAAAATTTAGGGGAAAGGATGGATACCTTTACAATCTTGATGATGGTGGTGGTTTCATGAGAATACCCATATGTCAAAACTTAACAGATTGTATTCTCTACATGTACGTAGTGTATTATGTGTCAGCTCTTCGGCAATAAAGCTGCAAACACCATTGAAAGAACTTCTGTTCTTTAAAAGAAGTGTCAGTAGAATGAGTAGACAAGCTACTAACTAATCAGATGTCTGATTTTAAATATGTTTCTAGAATACATAAAGAAATCTCAAAACTCAACATTTTATTTTTTTTAACTTGAATTTATTTTATTTTAAATTCAATTAATTATCATATAGTGTCTTATTAGTCTTAGAGGTGGAGTTCAGCGACTCATCCACTGTATATAACACACAGTGCTCATGATATCAAATGCTCTCCGTAATGTCCATCACCCAGTTACTCCATCCCCCATCTCCCCTCCAGCAATCCTCAGTTTGTTTCTTATGATTAAGAGTCTCTCTGAGAAACAAACTGAGTGTTTTGGAGGGGAGAACGGTGGGAGGTTGGGTGAGCCTGGTGGCTGGTATTATGGAGGGCATGTACTGCATGGAGTACTGCATAAAGAATGAATTCTGGAACACTGAAATTTAAAAAATAAATAAATAAAATTTTTTAAAAATTTCTTTTCAGCGTAACACAATTCATGGTTTTACACCACACCCAGTGCTCCATGCAATGCGTGCCCTCCATAATACCCACCACCAGGCTCCCCCAACCTCCCACCCCCAGCCCCTTCAAAACCCTCAGGTTATTTTTCAGAGTCCATAGTCTCTCATGGTTCATCTCTCCCCCAGTTTCCCTCAACACCCTTCTTCTCTCCATCTCCCCATGTCCTCCGTGTTATTTGTTATGCTCCGCAAATAAGTGAAACCATATGATAATTGACTCTCTCTGCTTGACTTACTTCACTCAGCATAATCTCTTCCAGTCCCGTCCATGTTGCTACAAAAGTCGGGTATTCATCCTTTCTGATGGAGGCATAATACTCCATAGTGTATATGGACCACATCTT
>PISX010034014.1:0-14436 GCA_004024625.1 Mellivora capensis
AGGTTGGGGGAGCCAGGTGGTGGGTATTATGGAGGGCACGTATTGCATGGAGCACTGGGTGTGGTGCATAAACAATGAATTCTGTTACGTTGAAAAGAAATTTTTAAAAAAAGTGAATGTCTTCAAATTCCATCTAAGGGATTGTAGCATGGAAAAACTGAAGAAACAGATTAAATCATGTGGGGAATATATTTCAATAAAGTGTGACATAGTAAACAAAGCAATGAAAGCATATGTTGAAGTATGTGACTTCATAAAAAAATACATGACGACACAGCAATTTCATAAATGTGCTGACTTTCAAATAATTGACTTTCAAACAGTCAGTGTTTGTATAGGTTATATTTTCAAAAGAATTTTCATATGCCACATTTTTGCTTTTTTCCATCCATGATGAAATATTTGAGGCTCTTCCAAGAGGGCAATGGCTGCCTCTAAGTAGTTCAATTTTGGAATCTTCACCATCTTATCTTTTCAACAATAACTGTGCAAATGGTGATTATCCTGCATTTTGATCTTACTAGTTTATAAAATGAATAGAAAAATAAATGTTTGATACTGGAAATTAAACCTCTAGATGTCTTGAACTTATTATATGTGAGAGGAAGATGGAAATATTATTAGGTTTGTAAGAAATGCCAAACCTTCAGTTTTATCTGAAAACACACTGGATGTCAAACAATAAAATAATTAAGATAACATGTATTCAGTACTGGAAATATATCCCTGATGACTGTATCTAAGAACCTATGTAAAATTAAGGATATTATTTTCATTTTCCAGATAAAACGTCCTCAGCCCTTCCTCACTCATCCCTACCCTGTGCCCCTTACTTCAACAGACATGCATAATCAAGTTGACTTTCTCACATTCCAGAAGTGGTCTGAAATACTTAAGAAGCATCTTTCATAAGAGTTGGGGATGGTCTATAATTCAACCAATGAACATGTACACACAGGCACACATATACCTACAGATTATGTCAAAATTGTTGACAGTTGCCCTTACACCCCACTCTGAGTCATAAAAAACAACTTTAGACCTGAGCTCCACAGAGTCTCAATGGTTAGCTTCACAGTATTTCACTAAAATAAATTTTCTGTGATCACTTGAGTAGGCTTTTTAGACATCCCTACTATTGGCCCCTCTGAAAATAAACAGAGCATTAAGATTCTATTAATATTTTTATGTATTTAATACAAGAAATCATATTTTTCAAATGCATAAGCACTAATTACATTTTGTCACATATAATAACCTTTTTTATAAATAGAAAGGTAACTGGCAAAGATTACTAAGCACTCAGTCTTTGGTATTCAGCTGTGGTAGGAAGTCAGGAGAATTAGATGAACTTTATTGCATTTGAATCAAATAAATATAACCTTTGAAACAGCTGGTGGAAAGAGTAGTGTTGTCCACCTATTTAGTTTTAATTTACTTGGAATTGCTAGGCATATTTTTTACTCATAGCTAGCCCTTTCCTGTTAGGTTGTGTCGGGCCAAAGCCATTGGAGCTAGTCAATAGAGTTATGAAGATCTAAATGTGCAAATGTTCTAGCCAGTTGAGTAATCCTGCCCGATGAAAAACCCAACGACTCATGAGTCATTCTTATTACTGATTCATGATATAGTTTCCCAATTAGCATTAACCCCAAGCAAAACTGAATAGTTAATTCTGTTACTGATGTTAAAAATTGAAAATTAAATCAATGGGGAGGGCGGGGGTTGAGAAAATTCCTAGTTGTGACTCTTGTGGACCAGAAGGGTAAACCAGTACCTAGCCTAGTAATATAACATATATGGCACCTGCATACCTAAATTAGAGGTTTCCCAGGAAGCTAAAACTGAGCCCCAACTTCTTATTATGAGGCATAGGCTTCCCATCATAATTTATAGTATATTATACAGTCCTCACTACACTTCCTATGGTAGGAACAGAGATGTATGTCTGTGATTTCCCTTGTTTACTTGTGGTTAAACAAACACTTTTTAGTAATATCATTATAATATAAATTAAATATTTTTAGAGCTTACTGTAGGTCAAATGTTGTTCTAGGAACTTTAAATCTTTGGGAAAAGCACTATTATTCCTATTAAGCCCATTTTACAAAGGAAAAACAAAGACACGGGTAAATAACTTACCCAAAAGGATGCAATTAGTAAATTACAAACCAGGATTTGAATTTAATGAAATTTGGCTCCTGAGATACAGTGTCTTACTCATTGTAATAAACTGACTGGATTAAGGACAGCAGTCTTCTCTATACTCTGCCCAAATCAAACATCATCATGGATGAACTCAGTTTCTAAGGTAAACACTCATCCAAAACCATGGCTTCCTCAGTTCTACCAGTTTTCAGGTCAGCTGTTTACTTTTTTAGCTCTCTTCTCCTGTGACTACACCCTAGACACTACTGTTACCTAGAACTGCTGTGCTTCTACAAACCTAATCCAAACACAGTACTGAATCACAGTATCAGCTGGATTTCTCTCACTTTGTCACTTATACTACACCATTTATTTAACCAATCCTGATTCTTCTGCTGGACCCTGTTTTTTTCCCTTTCTGTTACTCTATTTTCTTTATTTATCACATTTTTAATGGTCCATCACCTCACACTTAATCCTCTCTCTTCCCATTAAATCCCCTCTCTCCCAATAAAACCTTGGCTGTGGACCAATGTAGCCGTCCTCTGCTCCTGCACATGGACTATGAACTATGAAACACAGCTGAAGCCCTTTGCCTTAGACTCTCTAAGCTGTCTTCTGATTTTCCTTCTGTCTGCTTTACTTCTTCTGTCTCCCTCACAGATTCATCTTCCTCCTGCCATCTCTTAACTCTAAACTTCTTTTGAGGTTTGGCAACTTCTCTCATTGCTCTGTGCATTCTTGAGTCATCTCACCAACTTCTATTGTATTTATTATGGTAGGCTAAAATGCCATAACATATAGATGACAAAACATAGGGTCAGAGGGCTCAAACACAATAGAGTTTATTTCTCATGTGTGGTCCAAAGTGAGTACTCCTAGTGGATAGGAAGACTTTTTTTTTTTTTCATATGGAGATTCAAGAGCTCAAATGCATCAATCTTAGGAATCCAGTATCCCCTAGGGCCTTGCCTTTGTTTGCTCCAATTCAGCTAAAGGGGAAAAAGACATAGAGAGGACATACCAGCTTCTTACAAGCCTTGGACCAGGGGGGTGCCTATGTGGCTTAGTTGGCTAAGCATCTGCCTTCAGCTCAGGTCATAATCCCAGGGTCCTGGGATGGACTCCTACACTGGACTCCCTGCTCAGCGGAGAGCGTGCTTATCTCTTTCCCTCTGCTGCCCCACCACCTGTGTGCTCACTCACTCACTCGCTCTCAAATAAATAATTAGTCTTTAAAAAAAAATTGTTGGTTCAAGAATGACACACATGACATTCACTTATATCCTATTGGTCAGATCTAGTTACAGTGCTACACTTACTTGAAAAGAAACTGAGAAATGTAGTACATGCTGACTAGAAAGAAATGAAAATCAATTTTTAATGAACAGATAGCCCTATGTATCACACCATCCTGATATATTACTGAAACCAAAATATTTATCTGCAGCCTACATAGCCAAAAGCTAATTGACTTCTCCATTAGGAGGGGCTCATTTTATTTATTTATTAAAATTTCATTTTATTTCTCATTTTATATCAAACCCAACCTACTCAAAACTAAACTCACTAGCTTACTATGGAGAACTGCTTTTATCATGTGTTCATCATTTCAGTAAATAATATAGCCAGAAAACTGGGAGTAATCTTGACTCCTCTCTTTTTCATTTTTTATACCCAATCACCTAGTCTTGTCAATTCTACATCTTTTTTTCTTCCATTTTTATTGAGGTATAACTGACAGATAAAATTGCATATATTTAGAGGCACCTGGGTGGCTCAGTGGGTTAAGCCTCTGCTTTCAGCTCGGGTCATGATCTCAGGGTCCTGGGATTGAGCCCCGCATGGGTCTCTCTGCTCAGCGGGGAGCCTGCTTCCCCCCTCTCTCTCTGACTGCCTCTCTGCCTACTTGTGATCTCTGCCTGTCAAATAAATAAATAAATAAATAAATAAATAAATAAATAAATCTTTTTAAAAATTGTATAGATTTAAAGTATACAGTTTCATGATTTACTTGATAAATGTATACATTGTGAAATGGTTACCACAAAGAACTTAATTCTTAATAACAACTATCACTTCACATACTTACCTTTCTGTGTGTGCTAAGAATGCTTAATATCTGTTAACAAATTTCAAGTATACAATACAGTATGATTAACTACATCCACCATACAACAATTAGATACCCAGAGTTTATTCAAATTACCCTTCCACCAAACATCTCCCCATTTCTGATATACCAAGTCCCTGGCAACTATCTTTCTAGTCTCTGTTTCTAGGAGTTTTGGGGTTTTTTTTTTTTTGCCAGATGCCACATATAAATAAAGTCATACCGTATTTATCTGTGTTTCTGTGACTGACATTCACTCAACATAATGTCCTCCAGATCCATCCATGTTCTCACAAATGGCAGGGTTTCCTTTCTTAAGGCTGAATATTCTTCTGGATACATGTAAACATATATATTTTCTTTATCCATTCATTTGTTGATGTACTCCTAGGCTGTTTCCATATCCTGGCTATTGGGAATAATGCCACAGTGAACATGGGGTGCTGGATAATTTCAAATGACCTGTCTCTTGAGTCTGCTGCCTCTTTCTTCTGATGGATCAAGTTTGCTATTGATGCTGTCTACTGAATTTTCAATTTTATTTGCTGTATTCTTCACCTCCAATATTTCAGTTTGGTTCTTTTTTTATGATTTCTATTTCTTTATTAAAGTCATTATTTTGGGGGTGCCTGGGTGGCTCAGTGGGTTAAAGCCTATGCCTTTGGCTCAGGTCATGATCCCAGAGTCCTGGGATTGAGCTCCTCATTGGGCTCTCTGCTCAGCAGGGAGCCTGCTTCCCCCCCCCCCACCTGCCTCTCTGCCTACTTGTGATCTCTGTCTGTGAAATAAATAAATAAAATCTTTTAAAAAAAATCATTATTTTGTTTACATATTATTTTCCTGAGTTGCTGAATTGTCTACTGTTTTGTAGCTCACTAGGGTTCCTTAAAACAACAATTTTGAATTCTTTACTGGGCAAATTGTAGATCTCCAATTCTTTGGGTTAAATTCCTTAGAAATTATTGTGTTCCTTTGGTGGTGTCACGTTTGCTTAATTTTTTCCCCATTCCTTGAATTTCTAATCGCTATCTTTGCACTTCAAAAAGCAATCCCCTCCTCTAGTCTTTAATGATTGATTTCAGGAAAGAAATGCCTTTAACAGTCAATTCTACTAGGGATTGATTCAGCCTTCTCAGACCTCTTCAATGAATATGCCTGTACAGTACCTCTCCTTCCTCCTTTGAGGGGAATTCTTATGAATGTATGCCTTCTCCCAATCCCACAAAACCAGGCTGAGTGCTAAGAGCCTCCTATTTGTTTATCCAAGGACAGTGCCCTGAATGCTCATTTGTGTGGTTTTCCCCCAATCCCATAAGGTCAAGTCAGCTTCCTTCTTATGCTCACTAGATGTCTGCAAGAGCTTGTACCCTTGCACCCACAGAGGTGCATGCAGGAAACGGATCACATTGGGATTGTATAGGTGAGGAGCAGGGACCACTGTGGGTGTCCACACCATTTGGGTGGGTTCATAGGTGCAGTATCCCCAGCAGCTAATGGGTAGCCTTCCTAAAGGAGTCTACAATGGGTTTAGAAGGATCCACATTCCTTAGATGATTTCCAAATGCTGACTGCTGAGCTCAAAGCCTCTAACAGACCCTCAGGCATGTAGATAACCTCAGTACTTTGCAGGGGTAGGGGGGTTATACATAAGTGGGCCTCTTTGGCAGCACCCACATTGCTGGGGAAGCTGGGTAATCACTTACTGCACTCTCACTTTCTGTCATGGGAGAAACTGGGGTCAAAGAAGTCTCTCTTGGCACTGAACTGTGCCTCTTTGGGGTGGAGTGATTAAAGTGAAAATGTTCTTAACCTCTTCGGTGAATCTAGTCTCAGATTTTTTTTTCTCTAATGGTGAGTGGAACTTCTCCACTAGACTCCCAAACTCCCACAAAAGTACTCTAATGTGGGCGATTGTCAAAAATCAATGTTTTGTGGGAAAATTATGGTAAAAAACTCATATTTCTCTATCTTGCTGATTTCACTCCTAAATTCTATCTCTTCAATGCTGTGTTCATTCTATAGCTGAAGTATTACCATAGTCTCCTGATTTTCTGATTTCAGTCTCTATTTTACCTGTTCTATCTCAAATGACCTTTCTAACATACCAATCAGCTTATGCTACTCTCAAGCTTAAATATCATTAATGGTTCCACTTCTCCCTCAGGATAAAGTCCAGACTCTTTAGGGCTGAACCCTTATTAATCTTCTCAGAACAGCAGTTAGCTCGTTTTTCAGTAGCAGGCCAAAGAACCTGGTCTGATTTGCTTACACTTGTATCACCAGAACCTAGTACTGCAGGTGGCTTAATAAATACTTCTTAAATAAATGAATGAAAAATAGTTAGAACGCTTTCTCTGACCTTCATGCCCTGAGAAATTCACCATCACTTATCTGTATTTCCGTAGGAATCCTTCCCTATTCTCCTAATAGTACTTATCACATACAGTTGTCTGTTCATTTGACTTCCGTACTTGGGCTTTAAGTCCCTCAAGGGCAGAGACTGCCATTTATTACTTTACTTCCAACTCTAGTACAGTTTTCTATATACAGTAGATTCTCAGGTATTGAAGAGACTAATGAATGGATAGTTGTTCCAGCTAAAAGTCAGAAAGTAAACCTGGGGTATTTTCTAGGAGATGAATATTGCTTATAACTGATTTTTGTTTAGTTAGATAGAGACTCTTATTCATCAGAATTGCAAGGGACATCAATTCTCATGAGAAAAGCTAATTACCCTTGGAACTGCACTTCCCAGGGGGTTGCAGATGGTGAGAGTCATGTGTTATGATTCTGTGTGGAAGCAATATGATGTGGAGAAGGTATAAATGAGTGGGGAATAGCATAATTGTAGGGATGCTGCATATGGTTGGGCAGGTGCTGCATGGCACAATTCCAGAAGTATTTTTTCACATAAATAATGGCATGCACACGGCTATCTGGAACTACATAGTTTGGCTGTCCTGACTGTAAAGAATTCTATGGAGAAAATGAAAGACTCTTAGTTGAAGTCATGGATGAGAAATTGTAGGGAAAGAGATAAAGATATCTAGAGTACTTTTAGGAGCCCTTATTACATGATGTGCTGTGTAAAACTCTTGTGACACTCTTCAGGTACAGTAAAATGCTACAGTATTCTTTACAGCTTCAAGAATCAGACAAAGCTTTCTTTAAATGGGGCATACTTACAATGGGCCATAAGAGCTCTGAGGGTTATGTGGGTTATACTTGCCTGGACAATTAACAATAAGCACTTAAATAACTAGGATAGTTTGGGGTGCCTGGGTGGCTCAGTGGGTTAAAGCCTCTGCTTTCAGCTCAGGACATGATCCCAGGGTCCTGGGATCGAGTCCCACATTGGGCTCTCTGCTCAGCGGGGAGCCTGCTTACCTCCCTCTCTCTCCGCCTGCCTCTCCGCCTACTTGTGATCTCTGTCAAATAAATAAATAAAATCTTTAAATAAATAAATAAATAGGGTAGTTTGAAATGTCATGTTATTTGTTCTTAAAAAAGTTTACAGCTTTATTAGAAAAATTCTACATAAAATGCTTTGATCATCCATTTATCTATTTACAAGGCAGCACAGTTGAGGAGATGGTAGATTAGAGATGGTTATGTTAGTAAAGAATTTTATAATCAAGTTGGGGAAATTCCCCATGTTTAAAAATTACCATATTATAATTTAGATCAGGATGGGTACCTTAAGGGATGAATAAACCAAGATTATGGGAATTCAGCAGATGGATAAAAGCAGTTACGGCCAGAGTGAGGAAGTTTAAGGAAGAAGAGAATATTCAAGCTTTATCTCAATGAATGGATGGAATTAGGGCATGGAATTAGTGGGATAGAAGTAGAGTTTAGGATTCTTGAGTCTGTCCGCCACAGGGAGTATTCACCATAAGGAATGAAAACTAGTTCTATTGAGATCTTTACAGTGTTTTGTTTTGTTTTGTTTTTCCACCAAAAGTCAACTATTCCCTCATCAACTTCATACAAATAGCTAGTTGATGAATGATCCAAAATCTAGGACACAAAATATAGAATAAGATCAAAATTTTCCAAAATATAAGAAATCTAGGCCTTATTTTATCAGAAGACTGTTTAAGAGAGTGGTTATCCAAGGCTTAGAGAACTGAAATAAAAATGAGTTTGCTCTAGATTAGTAATATAAAAACATTAAATAAAAGATACTCTAAAAAAGAAGAAACACAGAAAAAAAAATGCATCAGAGTATGTTTTACCTATTGTATCTTTAAGTCATGTAGCCAGAAGAGGAATGAAATAAATCCTAGAGTACCTTTAGGCAAGAAAAACAAAGAAAATAATAAAATTGTTGTAAAATAATTCCGCTGGCTTACAACTCTAACTGGAAAATAAGCACTTGAGCCAATAAAATTCAGCATATTTTTAAATATAGGAAGACGTGAAAGAAGCCTAGATGTATATTAACATTTGTTAACAGTTCTATAAAGAGATTTCCTCTCAAAGAAAAGGTAAATACAAACAAGAGCATGTATGTACACACACACACACACACACACACACACCCATAAAAAAAAAGACATCTAACAGCCAGATTGAGTAAAATAGCAAAGAGTGAGAGCTGTTTTTCATTATTTATAGGAAAATATAAGCAAATTAAAACATCGTTAGAATAAATCAATATTGTGTGTTTTATAGAATGCATACATATTTTGTTGGTTGATATCATTAAAGTGTTCCATGTGAACAATGGGAAATGGAGATCATGGATTTTTCTAACACAAAGATCATTTGAAATATTATGTACTAATTTATTTCAGACTCATCATATTATATACTTTCCAAAATGGTAACCAACTAGCAAAACTTATTGAACTAAGTAACTTATTCATTATAGGGCACCTCTTTACTGACTGCAGAGTAGTGAGGAGGAAATAGCCAGGGAATAGCCAGGAGCACACTAACTTTTTTTTTTTTACACTTCGAAAATAGGGGACATTAGGGAGAATTGTAAGATATTCTGAGTTTAAGCAGTTGCAGAGAAGGCTTTCATACTCTTTGAAAATTGTATATAAATCACTTTGTAATCCCTGAGAAAAGCATGGGTGCCTGTAAAAAAAAGAGGCTGTGCATCCCTTAGTGAAAAAAAGAAGGTAGAAGAAGTCCAGAGGCATTCTGAGTTTAGCTTGTTTCCAAGTATCCCCCACTTCTGAAATCAGCTTTAGTGAAGTATGATTTATATCAATATGGTTTTAAAGTATACAGTCAAGTGCCCTAAAAAATGTGGCCTTCTGAGCAACTGCTTTTAACTACCAAACATCTACAATTAGTGGCTCTAAGTTTATACTAATAGCAAGAGCACGGAAGAGAACTGGAATGTACGGAACACCTAATTCTTACCTTATGGCATCACGTTTATTATTTCATATCCTAAAAATAATTTTCTGGAAGAGACTATTACTCCCATTTTGACTAGTTTTAAAAAATGAAGTCATAGAATACATGAATAATTTGTCCGAATTACCTGGACAGTAAGGCAGGATGGGGCATGATCAGAATTTAGACCTGTGTGGCTTCAAAACTACTATTTTTTTCTTATGCCATATTACCCGCTGATCACCACATCCACACAAATACATTCTCCCCAGTTCTCATAGGAGTCAAATTTTCAGAGAATTTAAGCAGGGAGTGAGCATGGGACAATAGCAAATTCTTGGCGAAGGAGCTTAGGAATGAGGGACACAGAACGATGGAACTGAGAATGTGGGAATGCGTGAGACTGGCTGGTCCAGTAAGTGGCAGTGATTAAGAATGAAGTGTAGCAGAGAAGGTTGTGGTGAAGGATAGCCTTTATTCACTATATTTAATTGAGATTAAATCTTAGGATTCCTGAACCTGCTAGTGAGCTCAGGGAGGAGTGGGATTTTCAAGGACTTTAACTCTTTGGGACAGAGCTCCCTCAGAAGTAAGACGGAAGCATGTTCAAGTTGATGACCAAGTCATGAACAAACAGCTGTCAGATGGATGAGAATGAATCCATTTTCTTTAACCCATTACTCAATCATCCTATGCCAATGGAAAATGAATTACAGTAATATGTCAAAAATATTTTTAAAATGTAAAACTCACAGGCATTAGAATATAGAGAGGTTTGAATGCTTCCATTTTTAAGGTGTATCTTGGACTTACTAAGATATTAAGCATGTGCCTGCAAATGAATTTGGAGTTCTCTTTTCCTAGTTAAATTTTGTATTAAGTAGTATCAAATGTTTTTAACAGATTTCAGCCAATTTTACATTATAGGCTGAATTAATAAGTGTGTAACATAGCCACATGGGTAGTTATGTAGTTAGCAATAAAACACTAAGAATATGGATTAAGAGACCTTGATTCTATTCAATAATTTGCTGACATAATATGCAGTGGATTATCATCCATCTAAAATTATATAAAAAGCTCAAGCCTTTGGGTATATTCAGTTTCCAGGCTTTTTTTTTTTTTTTTTTTTTTTTTTTAGAGTTAGAGAGAGAGATCACAAGTAGGCAGAGAGGCAGGCAGAGAGAGAGAGAGGAGGAAGCAGGCTCCCCGCTGAGCAGAGAGCCCAATGCGGGGCTCGATCCCAGGACCCTGAGACCATGACCCGAGCTGAAGGCAGAGGCTTAACCCACCCAGCCACCCAGGTGCCCCATCCAGGCTTTTTTTTTTTTTAATTTTAGACCAAACAGAAACCTAAATTTTAGGTCTTCAATGAAGATAGGCATAATACAGTTTTCGATATCTTACTCTCTGAGCACTCACCATTTAAGCTACTCCCTAGGTCCAGATAACTGTCTTTGTCTCCAATTTATATACAAATGACACTCCTAAGTCTGCCTATCGTCACCTATCTAATACAATATGGACTGTCAAAAATACTACTTATTTCAACCAGATGTAAAATTATCCCTGCTTTCAGATTATATGAATTTATATATAGAAAACTCTAAAGATTCCACCAAAAAATTGTTAGACCTAATCAACAAATTTAGGAAAGTTGCAGGACACAAAATCACAGGGCATTTGCAGGACACAAAATGCAGTTGTATTTCTATAAGCTAATAACAAACTATGTAAAAATTAAGAAAACAATCTCATTTATAATAGCATCAAAAAGAATAAAATACTTGGGAATAAATTTAATTAAGGAGGTGAAAATGTGTATACTGAAAGACAATGTATCAATGAAAGAAATTAAAGAAGATGCAAATAATTGGAAAGCTATTCCATCTTTGTAGGGTGAAGACTTAATACTGTCAAGATACTGATACTTAATACTGTCAAGACACACTACTCAAAGTGATTTACAGATTCAATTCTATCTTCATTAAAATTCTGATGATATTTCTGATAAGGAATTAATATCCAAAATAAATAAGGAACTCCTACAAATCAATGACAAAAAATGAAAATCCCCCAATTAAAAATGGACAAGGACTTAAATAGACATCTCTCCAAAGAAGACATATAAATAGACAACAAATACAAAAAGAAATGCTCAACATCACTAATCATCACTCAAGTGCAAATCAAAGCCACCAGATAGTGCTTCACACCTTTTAGGATGGCTACCATAGAATTATTTTAAAGATTACAAGTGTTTGCAAGGATATGGAGAGCACTTTGTGCACGGTGGGGGTATATAATGGTTTAGACACTATAGAAAACAAACAAAAAAATAAAAGGTAGAATGACCATATGACCAAGCAATCACACTTCGGAGTATACATCCAAAATTACTGAAAACAGTATCTTAAAGAAATATCTGCACCTGTATATTCTATGCATTTTTCACAATAGTCAAATAAATATGGAAATGATCTAAATACCCACTGCTAGATGAAGAAATCTAGTTTATACATACAATGGAATATTACTCGGCATTAAACAAAGAAGGAAATGCTACCTTATATGACAATATAGAGGAATCTGGAAGATACTATTCTTTTTTTTTTTAAGATTTTATTTAATTATTTGACAGAGAGAGAGAGATCACAAGTAGGTGGAGAGGCAGGCAGAGAAAGGTGGAAGCAGGCTCTCCGCTGAGCAGAGAGCCCAATGCAGGGCTTGATCCCAGGACCCTCAGATCATGACCCAAGCAGAAGGCAGAGGCCTTAACCCACTGAGCCACCCAGGCGCCCCTGGAAGATACTATTCTAAGTGAAATAAGCCAGACACAGGAAGACAAATACTGCATGATTTCACCAGAGTTATTTTTTTTTTAATGATTTTACTTATTTGACAGAAAGAGACAGCAAGAGAAGGACACGGGCCAGGGGAATGGGAGAGGGAGAAGCAGGCAACCCGCTGAGCTGGAAGCCTGGTGCGAGACTCAATCCCAGGACCCTGGGATTGTGACCCAAGCCGAAGGCAGATGTGTAACGACAGAGCCACCTGAGCACCTCTCACCGGAGTTATTAAAAGAGTTAAATTCACAGAGAGTAGAAGAGTGGGTGCCAGGGGCCAAGGGGAGGGGGAAATGAGAGTTGTATAAAATAAGTTCTAGGGGTGCCTGGGTGGCTCAGTCAGTTACGCAGATGCTTTTTTGCTCAGGCCATGATCCCGGGGTTGTAGGATTGAGTCCTGCATTGGGCCCCTTGCTCAGCAGGGAGCCTACTTCTCCCTATGCCTGCTGCTCCCCATGCTTGTGCTCTCTCATGCACTCTATCAAATAAATAATACCTTAAAAAAAAGTAAGTTATAGGGCACCTGGGTGGCTCAGTGGGTTAAGCCTCTGCTTTCCGCTCAGGTCATGATCTCAGGGTCCTGGGATCGAGGCCTGCATTGGGCTCTCTGCTCGGCCGGGAACCTGCTTCCTCCTTTCTCTCTCTCTCTCTGCCTGCCTCTCTGCCTACTTGTGATCTCTCTCTGTCCAATAAATAAATAACATCTTTTAAAAAATTAAGTTCTAGAGATCTGTAATAAAGCATAGTGTCTAAAGTTAAAAAACACTGCACTGTAAACTTAGAGTACAGATGTCATGTTAAGTGTTTTTCCAACAATAAAAAATTAAATAAAAAAGAAAAGTAGTGTTCTTAGTGTAACTTTAAAAATTCAGTTCTCTTATAAAACTAAGCATGCAAGGATCATATGATCTAGAAATTACACTCCTGGGCATTTACCCCAAATTAACATAAACTATATAAGTACACACACACACACACACACACTTACAGAGGACATGAAGATTGATAGGAGCTTTATTTGTAATAGCCTGAACCTTGAATTGAAAAAGATCCCTTTCAATAAGTGAAAAAGTATAGTACACTCAAGCCATGGACTACTACTCAGCTATTAAAAGAACATGCAATAACTTAATGATGCTCCAGGGAACATATCAGCTAATTCCATTTATATAACATCTGGAAATGATACCATTTTTTTAAATGCAGAATCGTTTTTTAAATTTTAATTTTTTAATAAACATATAATGTATTATTATCCCCAGGGGTACATGTCTGTGAATTGCCAGGTTTACACACTTCACAGCACTAACCATAGCACATATCCTCCCCAATGTCTATAACCACACCCCCCTCTCCCAACCCCCTTCCCCCCAGCAACCCTCAGTTTGTTTTGTGAGATTAAGAGTCACTTAGAGTTTGTCTCCCTCCCGATCCCATCTAGTTTCATTTATTCTATTCCTATCCTCCCAAACCCCCATGTTGCATCTTCACTTCCTCATATCAGGGATATCATATGATAGTTGTCTTTCTCTGATTGACTTATTTCACTAAGCATGATACCCTCAAGTTCCATCCATGTCGTCGCAAATGGCAAGATTTCATTTCTTTTGATGGCTGCATAGTATTCCATTGTGTATATATACCACTTCTTCTTTATCCATTCATCTGTTGAAGGACATCTAGGTTCTTTCCATAGTTTGGCGTTTGTAGACATTCCTGCTATAAACATTCAGGTGCATGTGCCCCTACAGATCACTATGTTTGTATCTATTTAGGGTAAATACCCAGTAGTGCGATGGCTGGGTCATAGGGTAGTTCTATTTTCAACTTTTTGAGGAACCTCCATGCTGTTTTCCAGAGTGGTTGCACCAGCTTGCATTCCCACCAACAGTGTAGGAGGGTTCCCCTTTCTCCACATCCTCGCCAGCATCTGTCATTTCCTGACTTGTTAATTTTAGCCATTCTGACTGGTGT
>PISX010034015.1:0-14456 GCA_004024625.1 Mellivora capensis
TGGTTGAGCCCCAAGGAGGCACTACGGAGGAAGCAGACTTTCCCTGGGAGAATCAGGGAGGACCACAGGAGAGAGTGTCTAAGTGATCACCAGCCTCAGCAGGGCAAGAAAGCCATTCAGGGCAGAGGCACAGCATATGCCAAAGAGAGGAAGGACAGAAGAGCCTGGCCTGTTTGACGAAGAGCTCGGCATGGCTGGACCTCAGATACAGAATGCAGGTAGGTGTGTTAGGAAGAAGCAGGGAGCAGACAGCCTGGAAAAAGGCAGGGCCAGACTCTGAGAAGCCTTGAATTCCAGGCTAAGAGAGCTGAACTTGATCCCAGAAGCAGTTAGGAGCCACTGAAAGTTCTTGATCTGGGGCACAGCTGGATAAAGTTAACATGTTAGAAAGTGCCCTCCAGCAGCATTGAGCAGGCAGCAGTCGGGGACAAGCTGGGAGTTGGGTGCATGTCCTGGGCCCAGTGTTTTAGGGCCCTCCTCAAGACAGGTTTCTTGGCACACAGGGATACAACAGGTTCAAATATCAAGTGGGGGCCAGCCCGGACAATGGCCTGTGGTCAGTCCCACCCAGAGCCCACCCCATGACCCAGCAGACAAATGCACACCTCACTCACCCCCATAAAGCCCAAGCGGATCCTGAAGTCAGCCCCCAGCCTCCATCTGCGCCCACCCAGGGCTCATCACCATGGGGATGATTTCAGCCCCTAGCCCCTCCTCATGCTCCCCTCCCACTCTCCTGTCCTTATCAGCAGGTGGCCTCCCTTCCTCTATCCAGAGAAAATCCAAGTCTCAAAATAGAAACTCCCTAGAATTCCTGACACCAAATACCCAAACCTCCCCACACTCCCAAGGCTCTCCTCCCCTTCCTCCTGAAGATGGAAACCCCATTCCCTCCCACTGTCTGGGGCCCAGACCTGCTCCAACCAGCCCCTCCCACCCGCAAACCGTGCAGGGGGAGAGTGAGGAGCAGTTTTAATCTCTTTATTGGTTTACCTGTCTATTCAAGTCTCTCTTACAACAAACCTTACATCAAACCTGAACTTGATGTTCCCACTATAGCCCTCTCTTTCCCCTTCCAGTTGTGGGAACTTCCTAAATCAACCGTGGATGCTGCTTGCCTCCCCACACACACTCTGGGGACTGCTGCAGTCCCCATTCATTCCCCCACGCCACTGCCCTTGTCAAGGCCACTCTGACCTTCACGCCTCCAGCCTGCAGTGCAGCCACTACCTCCAGACTGGCCTCTTCCCCTTCTTCAGCCCTGTCCACACCCATGCAGTGGCCAGGGGGACCTTCAAACCCAAATTTGTTCATATCCCTCGCCTGTCCACACCATGCATGGCAACTGTCACAATCAAGAGAGCATCCCAACTCCCCAGCATGGTTCTGTGGCCCCTGCCACTGTTTACTGGATGGATGGATGGATGGATGGATGGATGGATGGATGGGTGCATGGATGATGGATGGATGGACAGACGGACAGACAACGGGTGGATAGGATTGTTGATGGTTGGTTGGATAGATGGATGGACGGACAATGCATGGATAGGATGGATGATGGATGGATGAATGGATGATGGATGGACGGACGGACAATGGGTGGATAGGATTGTTGATGGATGGATGGACAGATGGACAATGCATGGATAGGACGGATGATGGATGGATGGATGATGGATGGATGGATGCTGAATGGACAGACAGATAGATGGGTGATGAATGGGTGGACAGATAAGCATATCCAGGATAACACATCTAACACTCAGAACTGATTCAGATACTTTCCCAGATCTCACCAAACTCTCCCCGTCCAACCGGCAGATCTTCACCCCACTGGAGGGCAGACTCACACAGGATGACGCCCGACTGTTCTGGGGACTTCACCTGCCTTTTCTTGTTGCTCCTCACGGCCACACCCCTGTGAGGTGAGTCTCTCACAACCAGCCTACAATCAGGGACATGGCAGCTCCAGGAAGCTGTGTCGCCCCCTAGTGGGCACACACTCAGACCTGCCTGACCCAGAGCCGGGAAGCATGAGGAGGGGGCCCCCGGTGGGGCTGCTGGCCTGGGGCTGGGCAGAGGACTGGGTGACAAGGTCTCTTCCCCCATGGAGGCTATGCCAGGCTGGGGCCAGCCCTCCACTCTTCTCACCCCACTTAACCCTCTCCCCAGCCTCCCGCGAGCCGCTGCTGCTCGGCCCCCTGACAGAGGAGGCGAGGGAGGCTCGCAGAGGAACAGTGGCCTGACCAAAGTCCCTCAGCCACGGGCAGAGCCAGGCTGGACCCCTGGGATCCCACGCAGGGCTCACGGGCCTCTTCGAGCCTCCCAGCTCGGGTGGTTTCTCTGGGCAGCCCTAGTTTTTCCAGCTCGGCCTCCTCCTGCACCATGTGGACTCAGTGTTCCCCTCAGATCTCAAAATAGGCCCTTTTCAATGGGCCTCACCCTGAGCAATAAAATCCATGAAATCAAGGGTTCCAGGCATTCATTGCTGGTGGGGTTTTTTCCTGATACTCATTAAAATAAAGACATGACTGGAAGAATATAAAATACGGTTTCTCGGTGCACCACCCGCAGTCACCTCTCTGACTCAGCGGGGGCTGGTCCCCCTCCCCGAGAGGCGCCGGGCCTGCTGCCGGAGCGGCCGGGAGGAGCAAGGAGGAGGCAGTATCTGGGTGCATGGACATGGCACAGCCTCTCCCAGCCCAGCCCAGGACAGGGGCGGTTTCGCTTTCCCCTGCGGGGGCCCTGCCCTGCCTGCTACCCCAGCCTGGGCCTTGGCAAAGGAAACACCATGGCAGCCAGAGGGGGCCCGGCTGACCGCCAGCCCCCTGACAGAAGGCCCCGTGGGGAAGGCTGGGAGGGCCCCAAGGGTCCCCTGGGAATGGGGAGCATACGGAGGTGCTCACCACATGTGCTCGCCACCAGTCCTGGCTCTGAGAGGAAGCCCCAGGCTTGGGACAGGATCCCTGGCCCTGCACCAACCACAGGACAGAGGCTGGGAGGTGCTGGCTCTCCGTGGGCCAACGGCTCCTGCCAGGAACGAAGACAGGAAACTGCAAGGGAAAATCTGATACCAGGAAGAGGGGAAGTTATTTTCCCAAGCTGTGGCCACAAGCCCAAACAGCAAGGCCCACCAGTCATGGCAGGAGGGAGGCAGCAGGCAGGGAGGACTCCAGGTGCCAGTGGAGGCTGCGGGATCCTGGAAGGAGGCTGTTCTGGCCCTCTCTGTAAGGGACTGTGGCAAAGCTGGAGGGGGTCCAGAGGTGGAACCATCGGGGCCGGACCCCGACCTGTAGACCTCAAAGAGCATTTAGGGCAACAAAGGGATTTCCCCCTGGAGGAAGGAAGACTCAGGGGCCACATGACTTAGACAGACCTAGGTTTAAGACCCAGAGACTCTACTTGCCTCTGCAAGTCCCTTCTGCTCCCTGAGCCTCACTTGACCCAGCCTGTAAAATGGGGACAGTCCTGTCATCCAAAGTAGCTACAGAGAATCAATGAGGTTAGTGCTATTAGGACAATGATTAGCTCACAGTAAGCAGTGATACATGTTAGCTATCCACGGACTTAAATTTCTAAGTTACTATTTATAGTTATATAACACACTATAGTATTATATAATAATTATATATTATATTATAATTTATATATTATATATTTGTTTATTATTTACATGGTATGTTATTTGCATGTTTTATTTATGTATTATACTGTGTTATATAGAAGTAATATAATACACTATCTGTACTGTAATATGCTATAAATTCCTATTTGTAAATTATTATTGTCACCACTGGAAGACTGTGGGACCCAGAGGGAGCAGACACATTCTGTGTGGCCCGCATATCACACATTCATTCACTCTATCTACTTACCAGGGCCCTGGGAACCCCAGGGGAGCCCCTTTCCTGGGCTTCCTTGAGCACAGGTATCTTCAAAGGTGGGCACCCTAGAAAGGAAAGCCCTGGGGAGCTGGGAGGCTGCTAGGGCTACATGCTCATTCGTGTGGACCAGGAGCCCACTGCACGCCCACCCAGCCCGAGCAGCCAGGGGTGCAGAGGCGTGGGGAGTAAAGGGCTCGCCAAGGTCACCCAGGCCGGAGTGCGGAGCCACACCTCACACCCAGGTCTGGACACAAGAAGTCCCCACTGTTGACCCCATGTTCCACATCGCCGTCACGGAGTTGGGCAGCCCCTCACACTTTACAGGGAGGGGGCAGACAGGAAGGAACCACATCAGGCCCTGCGAACCTGAGGAATCTGAGGGCACAACGGGAGCAGACACATTCTGACCGTTGGGAGGTTTTCCATGAGGGAGGGGGTTCTGTCTCCTTCTTGAAGCCCTGGTGGCTGAGGGGGTACCCGGGCCCAAACCCTGGCACAGATGGTGTTTCCATCCCAAGCCCCGATGACACCCTACTCTGCACCCGGTGTCTCGTTCCAGTCTGCACACCCCAGGTGGGACTTGTTATCTCCATGTCCTCAGTGTGCAAACTGTGACCAGAGGGGAAGCACGTCGGGGACAGCCCGGGTCTCACCCCCAGCTCTTTGGACTGTAGGCGACTTGCTCTGTCCAGGGTCCCCGAGGAGCCTTTTGGGGGCCCCTCCATCATGTCTACTTCAGGGTGTCTAATGTGCCCCTCCCCCCACTCCAGCTTGAAGACTTTTCTATCCCGAAGAAGGGACAAAAGACTTTTTTCCATTGCCTATAGGAGCAAGAGAGGGGAAGGGAGCAGGAAGACACACCTCGGGGTGCTCCTACCTAGCCCCCCGCCCCGTCCCCAACCTCCAGGTCTGGGCTGCCACCACCAGCCCAGCAGAGCCCGGGCCAGGCCCTGTGAGACCAGAGCTAAACCCAGCCCAGGCCCCACACGGGGCGTGTCAGGGTGAGGGGTGGGAGAGCACAGCCAGCCAGAGCCGGGAGAAAACAACCATCTTGGGGGAGACCCCCACCCACGCTCTGCCCCTGGAGACAGGTTGCTGCCTCCTTGGGGGGTCTTTGTGTGTGGGAGGAGGGGGCAGTTTGAAGGGATTAGATCGCAGGCTACTGAGTGCCACAAGTGACAGGCACTAGCCTAGCTGGCAGGGGCTGGTGAGGAACCCCATCCCCCAGCCTGGCTGCCATCTCATTCCTGGGCCGATGCCGCCATCCAGTGGCCAGATTCATCCCTAGCAGCCTCAGGCCACTGTCTGATCTCTTTTTAACTCCAAGATCCAAGGTGGTCCTTGAGATCATCTTACTTAGGGTCAGGGGTCCATTTCACAGATGGGGAAACTGGGTCACCCAGATAACAGCAAAGGGTGAGTGAAAATAGTGGGAAATTTGGAGTTCAACAGCCCTGGGCAACAGCCAAACCATATAGGTCCTAGGGTGTCCAACTAAGTCTGAATTTTATCTTGGAGACAATAGGGAGCCAGAGAAGGATCTTGAGCGAGGGTGAGACCTGATCAGATGTGCACTGTAGCACCATCACTCTGATATCAGTATGCATAATGGACTAAAGAACAAGGAGGGAAGGCCAGTTAACCTGCTATGGTCCCAACCTGGAGAGAAAGGACTAGAACCCGCCTTCATCATAGTGAGTCCGAACCACAGAGAGGCAATGTTCTGGAAAGAGTCCTGACTTTGGAGCCAGAGATTCCAGGGTTCAAACCCCAGCTCTGCCACTTACTGGCTGTGTGGCACTTTACATCTGGCAGCCTTGCTTTCTCCGTTTGCAAAACAAATTTATTCACAACATCACTGGGAAGTTTGAATTCAAAATTATGTGTGTTCCCAAAAAAGGGTAACTCAGTGGGGGCGCTAAATATGATTCTGACCCCAGGAGCAGAGATGGCCCCTCCTAAGCCATCCAAGGCTCGTGTTGCACCAAGCTCCTGGGCTCCCGTGATGGTGACAGAGCTACCCAGCCTCGCAGCGGCTCCAGAGGAGGCTGGCCCATACCCAGGCAGCAGGAAGCATCCGAGAAGCTACTGTCTCCTCTCATATTAATTGCATTTGCATCTGGAACAGATGGGGTGTTGGGACTACACCCCCCACCACCACCACCACCATTTTTCACAGAGCATTGATCCAGGAGAAAATCATGTAATTAAAAGAGGAGAAATGCAAAACAATCCCCTTAGCGGACTGTGCTGTCTTCCCTCCCTTGTAAATCCATTAATGAACTGTAATTGCAAAGACAAACCCCTTATTGAAACCTGGTAACCAATTCACTGTGGGGCCAGGGGACTCCCATTGTAATCCAAGACCTGGGGAAAGACAGGAAAAAAAAAATCCTAATTAGTTTAGTCCTGTTTATCTATACACAAATCAAAACAACAAAAATATCAGTTACAAAGTAACTTGCCATCTGCCAATAGACTGTGGGCGCCCTGGGGAGATGTTGGTTTTCCCTCTTTGTGGGACTTGTTTATAACCTTCTGTTAATCAAATGGCGAGCAGGGGAAGATGCGGGATTTACATGGAGAGGGTGCTGCAACTGACGTGGGGAGAATCGAGTTGAGCTTGGCAGGAGTTGAGGTTTGGAAGACCCCAAGATGCCGGCCCTCGCCATCCTCAGAGCCCAGCAACATGGTTCTATATGGCCAGCTCCCCCGTCCCCATGCAGGGAAGAATACAGGATCTATTCCAGCAAGGAGCTTAATAAAACCCTAGCTCGGACCCTACCTGTTGGGGATATCAGGTGGTTCTGCTCAGCCTGTACCCAGACCCTGGATACGATTACACGCCCCTCCTTCTCCTGGAGGAACCACTCAGTCTTCTTAGTCCTGGGACGGCCTGTGCGGCTGGTCCAGCCATCATCCAGGGACAGGCAGAGCCCTGGCCTGGCCAGTCGGAGCCTTGCATCACCCTGGCCGCAAGTGATTGTACAAGGGTGGGCGCTGGACCCAGCCTGAGCCAAGGAGGCTGAAGGCTGCGAACTCAGAGCTAGGGGGCTTGGAGCCACCTTGAGACGAGGCCTGGCTGGACATGAGGCCTCCAGGGCGGAGACCAGAGTCAAGAGTAGAGAGAACCCATGGCGCCTGGGTGGTTCAGTTGGTTAGGTGTCTGCTTTCAGCTCAGGCCATGATCCTAGGGTCCTGAGACTGAGTCACATCAGGCTCCCTGACCAGCAGGGAGTCTGCTTCTCCTTCTCCCCCTGCTCATGCTCTCTCTCTCTCTCTCTCTAATAAATAAATAAATAAATCTTTAAATTTTTTTTTTTAAAAAGGGGAGAGAGCCGGAGGCCCGAAGATGTCCCCGAGCCCAGCTCCTCCCCAGCACCTTCCATCATGGGGTCCCGTCAACTCCCTTCTCGTGCTGAAGCCGGTTGGTATGACATTTCTGTCCCTTGAAGCCCAGAGCCCTAACTCAGGCCGTTCTGAGCCACGGTGCCTGCCATCCGGTCTCCAGGTGGTCAACCTGCCCTACTTCTCCTGCAGCCACCCCGGGACTCCCCTTCCTGCCGTGGGATGATTTGGGGCCTCACTGTTAGAAATAGGAAGCAACCTTCTCCTACTCAAAAATAGGTGAGTTCTGGGCACATACCCCCTTCCAGTTGTTCCTTTATGAGAAATCCTGAGCCTCAGCCCCAGAGGCACCAGATCCCCAGCCCACCCCAGTTCAGCCTGGACCAGGGCCTGAACCAGGCCAACTGCAGCCACAGGAGCATCCAAGCTCCTGGGTGCTGATCTCCCCATCCAGCACCTTCTCCAACCCCCAGCCTGCTTGGCAAGGTGCTCACTCCCTGCCTGGCTCCCACCGGCCCTTCTGTGGGGGGTCCAACCCTGCTCCCTCTGCCCGGGGCTCCTGGGTCAAGCTCCAGGCTCCTCTAGGACCTGGTCCACCCTCTGCCAAGCTGTGAGCCTGCCGACCCTCTGGGAGGAGGACAGGGGAAGAGACTGGCCACTGGGGTCTGCTGAGGGCCTACTGTGCACCCAGGGCTTGACATTCGTTGTCATGGGCGGCAAAGCTAAGTTGGTGCTGCTCTTAAGAAAGGCCTGAGCTTTGGGTCAACCTAGGAATTGGTGCCGGAGCTGATGCAGACAATCCCATCCCCTGTAAAATGGGTCATACTAACACTGTCACGCAGGGTCACCGGGAGGATCCCCTGGGCCCTCAGTGCCACTGTCTGAGCAGTTTCTCTGTTCTCCCTGCAAGTAAGGATGTGGCTGCCTCACGGCGACAGGGGGGTTGGCCGCCCTGCCTGGGACTCAGCAGCACCAGCCTTCAGGTCACCACCCTACCCTGGGCAGATGAGAGGGACGCTCGGTCCCCACCCATCCCAGCTCAAGTCTCGCACCCCCTCAAGGGTTTGTGGGGAAACCCTTTCTAATCAAAGTTCCGTTCTACTTTCTGATCACATCACCTTGTTTCCTAAAACCCTTCCAGGGCTTCACACACCCTGCAGGGGGAGTCCCGCCTCCTCTGGTCCTGAGCCTATGCCTTGGTCCCCATGACAGGCGGCTGCATCCAGGATCTGGGGGGCCGCACACCTTCCTCCTCAGGGCCCTTGCACACGCCACTCGCTCTATTTGACACACTCATCCCCAGCCTCCCTCTGCCTTCCTAACCCCCTAAGTGCCTTCAGATGCGGGCATAGGTCCACCACCTCCAGGAAGCCTCCTCCACCTGCCCACAGCTGGGGAAGACCTCCTGTGGCACACCCCAAGTCCTCCTCCTGCTACCCCAGCTGGACTCCCCGTGAGGCTTTCTGTCCAATGTCTGTCTGCCCCTCTAGGCTGGGAGCACCACAAGGCCAGAAACTGCTGGGCGCTTTTCTATTTTATCCTGAATGCCTTGTGCATCCTTTGGCCTCCGGTGATGCTCAGTGAATGGGGAAGGAAGGAAAGAATGGGGGGAGAGGGTGGGGCTAAGACTGGACTGGCTGGACTTTGCCGTCCCCTGCCCCTCCCTCCCAGGCATGTGCCCTTTCTCAGTCCCTCCTCCCTCCACACATCGCTCACCTTCCAGACTTGCCCTGCAGGGGCAGCCCTCAGGCCCCCTGCTAAGCCACCTCTGCAGTCTCCTCCAGGGAGCCCTATGGGGCTGGCCATGCCGAGCCCTCTGTCTCGGTGCCCTCAGCATGAACGCTAGTGAGGAGGGTGCTGTTGCCCCATTTACTGTCAAGGAAGCTGAGGTCAGAGCACCAAGGAGTCTGTCCAAGGCAAGGGGGCTTGGGGGATGGGGGGGCGTCTCACACCAGGACTATCGACCCCGAACTGCTAACGTGTCCACTGTCACCTCTCCATAGGATAGTTCCTGGGAGCTCGGAGCCTGACGCTTGGTCTCTGCCAGGCCAGACACCCCCGGGCACACCTTTCTCTTGTCCGACTTCAAGGAAGTAGTGACAGCTCTCAGCTCTGAGTGACACCGCACGTCCCCTGGGAGATTCTTGTTGACTGCTTATTTCTGGATCATCTCTCCATTTAGCAGATGAGGGACTAAGGCCCAAAGGGAGAAGGAACGGCTTGTCCAGGCTCACACCGCCCTCCAAGCCTCGTTTCCCTGAGCCGCAACCCCCACCCCCTACACACTGGCACTGCTCCAGGCAGAGAAAAGGCTGTCCCTGACTTTGCCTCCTGGTGGAGCTGGGGGATCAGTACCGATGGCCATGACACAGGTGGGCCAGAGCCATGGTGCACACTATGGTCTCCAGCAGGTGACAGGTGCCCCAGGTGGCACAGTCCTCAGAGACCAGGCGACCGCAGGGTCTCAAGGGACACTGGCCCCAGACGGGAACAAGGGAGGTTCTCAGGTGCTGACAGGTTTGAATGCGTCCCTGAAGCTGGGAAACCACTCCCCAGATGGCAGCAATGATGCCAACTCCACTCTGGGTGCAAAATGTGGGCGGGCCCTGCGCTGGGTGCCTCCCACTCATCTCACTGAAACCCCGCAAGATCTTCGAGGTGGTGCCAGTATCCTTTGCCTTGGATGTAGGTAGGGAACTCGGAGGGGGAAAGGGTTCCCGTCAAGTTACCAGGCAGCTAAGGCACAGCGCTAGAACCCAGGATGGTCCCACTTCGATACAAGGGTTTCCTGGGCGTCGCGAACGGCCAAGGCAGGGAGCGTAGCCAGAGAGGGACGCCAGAGAATGACCTGCTGCAATGGATTAAAAGTGGCTGCAAATTCTTCATTGCTCTCTCCCCGTGAAGTGGAGTGTACCTCCCCACCCCTGGTGTTCAGCCTGGCCTAAAACTGCTTTGATCAAGAAATCAGCAAAAGGATCAAAAAATGCAGGAAAAGTCACATGGTGCCAACATGCGGCTCCAGACCTATAAAGCTTTCCACAGCCCTGGGCTGCCAGGGAAGAAGTTGTGTTCCCCCACCAGCGAACCTCCAGGGACGTACATGGAGAGAGAAGTAGAGAGAAGCCCACAACCTTGGAGCCCCGTCTTCCCAGGTAGCAGTCATGCCAGTGGGCCCTGGCACAGGGGAGTGGGCCATGCTGGAGGCTTCAGCCGGATTGAGACCGCCACGAGTGTGACCCCAGCCAACTCCACATGGAGCAGAAGAACCACCAACGGAGCCAGCCAATGGGCAGAATCATGCCAGGCACGGGTGGTTTTCTGGGTGGGGGTTTTGAGCCACTAAGTTTTAGCAGGGATATAATTCCACCTGCAGGGATATAATTCCACCTGCTGGAACTGTGTCTAAGGAAGACCTCTCAGGATGGTCTGAGTCTCTCATAAAAGCCTTTTAGAGGCTCCCAAGTGTGAATCTAGTAGTAACCCTAAAAATGCCTCATGACACAGGAATGGGTTCAGCAAATCTCCCAAGCTCCCACTATGGGACACCAGGGACTGAGGCTGTGGGGGGCACTGCTCCAGAGGGGCCTGGGTGAAGCCAGCAGACCCCAGGTAGGGCTAGGGGAGACATGGGGGTCGGGAAACTTTCTCATATGCCATCCCTGAGGCAGAAGGGTGCCACCGTTGGTGCTGGGGATGGAGGCAAAGCTGCTAACGCCCAAGGGGGGAACAGAGAGGACACCAACACGGGCATGGGGTGTGGGGCTGGTGGGGGCGCCGGGAGCCAGCCCCAGTGCATCTGGGACCCTCCCAGCATCTCTAACTCACGCACGCACACTCAGCCCACTGGCTCCTGCTACAACCTAAACACTCTCTCTTTTTCCCCAGCTGGGGTGAGGGTAACGGGGCTCAACTGGACTGCAAGTCCCTTAAGGGCAGGGACTGCATCTGTCTCGAAGGCCACCATCTCCCCTCTGCCTGCCATGGGCCCATATTCTGTGTTTGTCTCTTGCATGCACACATGAATGAATGAATGAAGGAGGAATGAGTGAATGTATGAATGGATGCATGAATCGGCCTGTCTGGTGGCCTGGCTCTTCTTCTCCTTTGATGTCTTGCAGCACTAGATTCAAGTCCTAGCTCTCCAACTGATGCTCCACTGAGCAAGTCATCTGAAGACCCAGACACAGCTTCCCCATGCATATAATGAGGGCGACTCAAGTCTGCTGCAGGCAGGGCCGCAGGAGAAAGAAGTGAGAGCCTGCAAGGGCAGGGCAACCCCAGGAGGGCTCTGGGGTAGCGGCCTTCACCCCTGTTCCCACCACAGTTGCCAGCCTGCAGGGGCCCCCTGCACCTCCCCCCCCCCAGTCCTTCATCCTGCTCCCCAAATGACCACGCTACCTCTGGCCCCATTCAGGGCTTAAGTTAAATCATATTTCATTGTTTTTCCGAAGGGAATAGAGAAAACAGGAAAGAGATTCACAGCACTCGCAGTCAAGAAAGGGTTAACTAAAAAAAAATAGGAATATATTACGTTTTGATTGAAGAAATGCAAATGCAGTCCCTCTCATGCTCACCCTTGTGTTCTCACTCACACTCACACCTCCCTGCTCCAGATACACGCCCACCCTCAGGCACACAGGCACACACAAGCACACTCCCCAACACGGCCACACTCCTAACACACATACACGTGCCCATGCACTCGCACACACGCGCGTGCTCCCAGACACGGCCACACACCTGGCACATTCACACATGCCCAGCAGGGCTGGCAGGACGGTGGGGGAGGCCTGGTGCCCTCAGGGCCTGCCCCTCCAAACCCCCCTCGCCGAAATGGCAAAGCTAGACTACACTTGGGGCTCTAGGGGACACACGCAGGACTTGGGGGGCTGCGTGGGCAGTGGGGAGACCGAGAGGCTGCGGCAGCGACGGGCAGCCTCACACGACTCTGTTCTCCAGGACGGCCAGCCGCTGGCTCACAGCTTCCAGTGGACTCAGGGTTAAGGACAGGCCCAGGCTGACCAGAGCAGGGCAGTGATGGCTGTGGCACCTGCCCTTGGGACCCCACCTCCTATGTCCCCCACCTCCCGAGAGCCCCTCTTCCAGGGAGTTCTCTCACCCCATCTACAACATGTCACTGCCCTCAGAACAGTGCCTTCCCCAAAACCCCGTAGTTACTGTGTGCCCTGAAGGCCCAGCCCTGCTGGGGGGGGGGGGGCAGCTTCAGGCCTGCTGGGTCCCCCACCTGGATTCCCACCTTATCCTGACAGAGCCAGGGGGCCTGTTCCGGGCCCAGCCTCATCTGAGTGGAGACTGGGATTCGTCATGTCACTGAGAGCCTGAGAAATGGGGAGGCCACAAGCTCCATGTGCTTGTGTGTTTTCCTGAGCACAGCTAGGACTCTGGATGGGTGTCCAAGTCTCTAGATCTTGGCTTCTGCCTCAGTTTCTCTGCTTACTCTCTAGGAGCCTCTGCTTTTGACAGGATCATTACCAAAGGCCATGCCAGGCCATCTGTCCAGAGTCCAGCCTGTCTCCCGCAGGAGGCAGAAGCCCCACATTCGACCCCACACACAAGGGGCATGCCTCCCTCTCCCTGCACCACGCCCCGCACCACCCCATCCCCCCTACCCCTCAGTGGCCTCTGGGAAAGGATATGCTTCCTGGTCAGGGCCTGCAGCAGCCCCTCCACTCTGGTCTGGAATTTCACAATGGACTCGCAGGCACAGGGGTCTTCCTCTGAAGTGGACAGGAAACAAGGAAAGAGAAAGGGGAAGGTGAGTGGTGGCGTGGCATGGGGGCAAGGAGCGCTCATAGCCCAGGACCAGGACTGGGGAGTCCTGGGGAATTGCAGGGGCCTGTGAGAGCTGAGAAGACAGAGACACGTGTAGGGTTCTGAAGCAGAACTCCCAGGAGCAACAGAGGGGGAGACCCCGAATGTCTTCCCAACCCCACAGAGCCCCGATAAAACCTCCAATACCAGCATCTCCATGCCGGTCACCTACTACATGCAGGACACGGTTGCTGGGGACCTCGAGGTCATCTTGCCAGCTTCACCCAACATTTGGGTTGGAAGTCATTCATCATCCCATTTTACAAATAAAGGACCCGAGAAATGAAATCACTGGATCATGGCCCACAGGCAGTGAGTGTCACCGCAAACACGCAAACCCCGGCACCTCTGGCTCTGTAATCCATACTCTCTAGCCCTGGCAGGATGGGGGAGGTAGCAGGGTTCAAATCCTAGCACCTCCGGTTATTAACGATCGCTCCACCCCTCTGGGCTTGGTTTTCCTGTCTATAAGATGGCAATAATATCTCTACTAATTAGGATTGAACGATTTAATCTTTGGAGAGTACTAATAACAGTGCCATTCACGTATGAAGCATATGTTCGCTAGTTGCAAAAGTGAGAGCTGTCAGCCCTCCTCCTGCTTCTGCCAACTCTTGCTGCCACCCCAGCTCCTGCTTCTCCCCACCCCATCCAGTTCCAGGATGGCTCCACAGTGCCCCCCCCCCAGCCCCACCTGCCCCTCCCATCAGTGCCCTCATTGGCCTCACTAACCCACGCAGATCTTCTTCTGCAACCTTTTGCCAATCTGGTTGATGGTCTTGAAGTCAGCCGTGTAGAAATAGTGCTCTGCCACGGGCTCTGAGGCGATTTCCCTCAGCTCGTCCTCCACGGCATTGCCCACACCCACAGCAAACATCTTAAAGCCTGCCAAGAGGAACAAGATGAGTGACAGTGGCCATGGGGACAGGCAGCGGCATCTCAGCCTCCTGAGAAATGCCCAGGTGAGCAACCTCAGACACCCCCTAGTGGCAGCTGCTGAAATTACAAGCAGAGTGCCTAAGACAAAAGACTTCGAGGAGAACACTGAGGTTCTCCCATATGTCAGACCGGCACTGATTCCTTGGACTGGGAGCTCTGTAATCTCATATACCCCCAGAACCATCCATCTGGTGGCTATTATATCCTCCTTAAGTGGGTGATAAAACAGAGACTCCGGCTTGTCCCAAAGTGGGGCTGCCTTCCAACAGTTGGTGTATTCTGGAGAACATTCAACTGAAAAATTTCCAAGCCCCACCTACAAAAGGACCCTTGAGACAAACTTCTTACTTTTCTGGGGACTCTCATCACAGGTAAGAAAGAGTTGAACAAACCAAGCACTCCTCATTTACCTTGCACCTGGGGTTAGGGTTTAGACTCAAGACAGATAACTTC
>PISX010034016.1:0-14450 GCA_004024625.1 Mellivora capensis
ATGTAGAAGAATGAAACTCGACCATTCTCTTACACTGTACAGAAAGATAAACTCAAAATGGATAAAAGACCTCAACGTGAGACAGGAATCCATCAGAATCCTCGAGGAGAACATAGGCAGTAACCTCTTTGATATCAGCCACAGCAACTTCTTTCAAGATATGTATTAAAAATTTTTGTTTTCATTTTTCTTCTCAGAGGTTCCATATTTTAAAAATATTTTAAATTGTATCTTTGGTATATACTACCTTCTTTTTCTTCACCTAATATATCTTTCTTTTACTTTAATGCAATGCAATATTGTTTATCTTTTCTTCTCTGCCTCACTCTCTGGGACAGAGAGAGGAGCAATGGAAATGAACATTCTTGAAAGCCTTTATCTGATAGAATCTTAAAGAAGTATAAATATAGAAATTATAATTAGTTTCCTATAGCAGTTGCTGGAAAATATAAGTAGAACCTATGGTTCATGTGTTCACATTGTTCATACGTGGGAGTGGTGCCTGATTACAATGTTTCCTGGGCAAGTCAGCCACCCTCACAGTTGTGTGGACCTGCCACTTTGGGAGCCACATGTAGTATTTACAAACAAAACTTTACCAAGATGAAGGGTCTCAATTTCACTTTTGTTTACATACATTTCTCTGAATGTGTAATCAAGGACGTCCAGGGCTATTTCTTCGCTTGTATGCAGGAGCTACATTGAAATATTTGAGATGGATTTATGTCTCATCTAAGTTTATTGGAAAATGGAGTTTAACAAAAGAGAATGGTTATTTTTAACTTCCTAGAAAGTATTTTCCTGTGCCTGAGAAGGAAATAAGAGGCAGGTACTAAATCTGTAACTGTGTCAAAATGTGATGCCAGGAATATGACTAAGGACAGTGTTTTTCAGATTTCTTCTTGCTCGGAACCCTGAGGGGTCTTCGAATGGGTGCTGGGCAGCAGCGCAGCTGAGGACACTTCAGCAGTGCCCTGGGTGGAAATGTTAATTCAGGAAGATGCACTGAGGAGACCAGATGTCCCAGAAACCCCAGAATTCCATGGCTTTTTGGAGGGACTCCCGTGCGCATATGACAATTGCTGGAAGCAGCAGTAGCTGTCGTTGGATCTCTGCTGGTTACCTCTGAAAGTGATATAATGGCAAAGAAAAAGACCCAGAATCAGGATGAGCTCAGCTGGGAGTTTCTTCTGCTCTGCTGGTGGCTGCTAGGAATTGCCAATAGGAACATCTCTGCCTGGAGCCCCTCCAGGACCTACAGCAAGCAGCGCCATGGGGGTGGACCTTGCTGCCAAGTGCCTTCAGTCCTCTCTCACATCCTCGTGTGAGTCACTCATGATTCATGAGGGAGGGTACAGAGGGTGGGATTTTTGTACTCTCTCGCTGAAGAGGAAGCATAACAATTTCCAGGGAACTCGCAGTTCTGGAAATTATATTGGCTGAGTCCAGCAATAGAGGAGTGTGACTTTTACCCTCCCTTCCAATTAGGGATAGGGAAGAGTAGCACACAAATGCAGAATGGGCACTTCATTGATTTTTCTCCAATGCCATGGCCATTTTCATCTGTCTTGGGTCAGGCTCTCTGAGAATTGCTGGGATGAATGAGGATCACTGGGGGACCCCAGGGCCAAGCCCTGGAGGGTGCTACCCACAGGTTTTAGTCCTAATCCCTTCTCTTGGGGCAGACATTGATTGGAGATCTTGTCATCTCTAGGAAGCTAGTGAAAAGCAGAGAGTCAGGGCTGTGACCTGCATGCAAACTCTCCACCCTTCCCTTCAGCCCTCAAATCCACTCTTTGCTGCTGTTCTTCCAGGATTCAGTTCTGCCAGCTAAAACGTCACACTTTTCCCCTTCCCTCATACTAGGCTCCCATGCCCTCTCCTCCGTGCAAAATGTGTGGGGTTCAGACGAACCTAGACTAACAGGAGGAACTTTGTTTCTTCTTTTGCATGATAGAATAAGACTTGATTTGTCCTGCAGGACTCCAAGGAAAGAAAGGGCTTCTTCTTCACATGAAAGACCTTGGAAGAAATAGCCCTGTGTTACCCTACGGTATGGGTTCTGACATCATGTTTCTTTCCTTAATCTGCAACAGATTTCAGCTCCTAATGAGCTACCAAGCAACTTGGGACTAATTGCCAAATAATTACCAACACCAGGTTTTCTCCTGTTCCCTTTCTATCCAATTTGACCCATGAGATTTGAGGTCCATGGTGTTTCCTGCATCCTCTCTCCTCATTGAAAGCACTGGAACTGTGCCAAAAATAATATTGCAACAATGGCTCCCTTGAGATTTGGGAAGTATAAATATAAACCAGCATGTTGGCACCAAAGCTAATAAGAGACCAAAGAAAAGTTTTCCAATGATGCATTAGGGGATGCTGCTCAGAATTCTCAGCAGAGGAGGTAGGAATACACAGTTTTGGGCATTGAAATGTCAGCCATAGAGAGGAATAGCATATATCCATTTCAGGATAGAAATGATTGCAGTAACATTAATGTTTTAGTCTCATCTGATTAGAATCTTTGGGTGTCATGGAATTCTAATAGCCATGTGCTAAGGGCACAAAGAGAAATAGGCCCTGTTGGGTTATTTTATGTGGGAAATTAAGTGAAGATAGTGTTTGGGTCCACTGATGGACAAGTGCCAGTCACGAATGATAATTTTGGGAATGTTCTCATTATCCCATAAGCTCTAGTCTCCTTAGTGATGGTTACAAAGAGCATGTGAGGACAGCAAGGCACACATGTGTATGACAGCTTAAAAACATGGAGGATTGTATAGGGTTTGGGGAAGATAAAATAAAATAGGGCATCACCAAATGAGCTGTAGAGGCCCAGAGAAGGCTTCAAACCAATTCCATAAACTATGTTTCCCAGAGCTCACGGAATGGACTCCTCCTCTATCCACCATCCCTGAGAGCCTGGTTCCTCTGGGTAATTGAGTCCCCTGGATAATTGAAAAAGAAAGGGCAAATACCTATGACTCCTGGTCAAGAGTGAGTTTCCACATTTAATTCATTCAACTTCCATTGTCGACTGTCACTTGAAACTATTCTCTGGTGACAATGGTATACTGGCAAAGTGTAATAGGGGACAAAAGGGTAAAAGAATGTCAAACTGAGATGTTTTTCCTTGCAGACCTTCCACTGTCTTTAGACCTCCCTGTGGACAACGAATCTACAACATAAGCCTTAGGGATGGAAGCTGAGGAGGTAAATGAATGACATTGCTCAGGGAAGAGCCTGGTGCTCTGCTTTCATGAGCCATCAAGAGATGCAGAGAGGATTGTGAAGAGCCAGAGTCATAGATAGAAAAATAGAACCAATATCCTGCTTCCAGCCTTCTCTTTAAAAGCACGGGAACCTACAGCCAAAGCACTCAGAGCTGGCGTGGATGAAAGACTGTACGCCAAAGGTGTGGGGTCGGCAGTCAGTTGGTCTCCTGAACTGAGCTACTTTAGCTGAGGAATTTCATTTTTCAACCTACATGGTGTTTTTATTGTCTTCAATTATTTGGTTGTTTGGGATGTTCATTTATTACTTTATTAAATTCAAACTTGATTTTAATTGAGTTGAGGGGGAAGGATCTGCCCATCCTTTAGTGGGGAAAAACTGCAGGTGCTGAATCCCTCAAGATAAGGTGTGTCTAACACAGCAGCAAGTTCTGTTGGAAATCCAGGAAAAAGGTGCAGAGACATAACAGCTCATGCTCAGGAAAGGTCTGATGCATTGGACAGATTTCTGTCCTGAGTTTAAAACTACAATTATAGCAGAACTCTAAATCAGGTTTCTCTTCCTGCAGGTGGTAAAACCAATGACCAGCCTGACCCTGAGAACCTGAGCTCCTTTTAGAGCCACTTCAGGGCACTAAGGCTCCTTCCAACTCCCCTTTCTTCAGTGGGTCAAACAGGTTGTGGGATCGGATCAAAAGATAAACTGACATCAGCACATTATTATTATCATCACTGAAAATATGCACAAATAAGAGTTGGGTTTGATGTTGGTTCCTTGATTTTGTAAAAATAAAATTATAGGGCTAAAAAGAAAATCTTAAGTGGAAATACACTTAAAGCACATCCAAAAGAAAACAGAAGAGCTAGCCACCACTTCCTGAAGATTAAACAATATTGGTAGCAGAAGCTGACGTCTACGAACAGTCTACAGTGTGCATATGCTGTGCTAAGTTCTCTAACTTCCATAAGGAACTGGGGAGAGAGGTGCTGTTAGGGTCTTTATGCTACAGATGGGAACACGGAGGCACAGAAGGCCACACAGATGAAAAATGGTAGAGTTGGGTCGTCATACGGGAACTCTTCAGACATTTCCATCCCTAATTGCTATTTGAGATAGGCAGTGTGAAAAAATTAGTTTGACCTAAGCATTGTAAGAGAGGCAGAAATGTCGCTGGAAACAGGTATACTCTGAGTTTTGAAACAGCTCCATAAACTGACACGGCGGGCAGGCCACTTCCTGCCAGCATCTGCCTTTCCCCTTCTATTTGTTGTTCCTCCATCATAGTGGGATGCGCTACCTGCATCTTTCAGGGTAAATAAGCAGTCTACTCCTTCATTCCTGTTCTCTGTAGGTCAATCTTGGGGACCGAGTCAACCAAGTTAACTTCTCTTCGGTCACAGAGTTCGTGCTGCTGGGGTTCTCCAACCTTGGAGAAATCCAGCTCATCCTCTTTGCCGTGTTTCTGTGCCTGTATCTGATTATTCTGAGTGGGAACCTCACCATTGCCACTGTCATACGCCTGGATCGCAGCCTCCATGTGCCTATGTACTTCTTCCTGGGGGTCCTCTCCATCTCTGAGATGTGCTACACCCTTGTCATCCTGCCCAAGATGCTCCTAAATCTGTTGTCTCTGCTCAGAACAATCTCATTCACTAACTGTGCCATTCAGATGTTTTTCTTCCTTGGTTTTGCTGTCACTAATTGCATGTTGCTGGGGGTCATGGGTTATGACCGTTATGCGGCTATCTGCCACCCACTTCGGTACCCCATCCTAATGAGCTGGCAAGTATGTGGACAACTGGCAGCCACCTGTGCTGTGATTGGCTTCTTGTTCTCACTGACAGGCTCATTCTTAGTCTTTGAACTCCCTTTTTGTGGTCCCAATAAAATCAACCACTACTTCTGTGACATTTCACCAGTTATCCAGCTTGCCTGTACAGAAACCTACATCAATGAGCTGGTCATCTTCGCTGGTGGAGTGCTAGCACTCATGGTCCCCCTGACTTTCATATGCATATCCTACGGCTTCATTGTCCGTACCATCCTGAAGATCCCATCCACCGAAGGCAAGCGGAAAGCCTTCTCCACCTGTGCATCCCACCTCACTGTGGTCATTGTCCACTACGGCTGTGCCTCCTCTGTCTACCTTCGACCCTCAACCAAGTTCTCATCTAACAAAGATAGGCTTGTGACAGTGACCTACACAGTTGTGACTCCATTGTTGAACCCAATGGTGTATAGCCTCAGGAACAAAGATGTCCAGATGGCCATAAGAAAAGTGATTGCCAGAGGAAGGTTTTATCCTAAAGCGCTGCCATAAGAGTACTCGGCATCTATGAAAACCTCCTTTCCGAGGACGTCACAATAATTATACAGCTGATAATACTGTCGCCTTTCATTTGCATGGCATGGGATAGTCTCACAGTGATAACCATTGTGGAGTGCAGCCGTGAGTTGGAGTTGATTGTTAATCAGATACAAGTCTCAAATGCCTCTAAACTTGCACAAGTAAGTATTTTGATTTCTCAGAACTGGAAACAGGTGTCCTTGGATGCATAGACCAAGTTCATTCCATTTCAGAAAGGACAGCACGTTGTGAACGGTCATTCCGTCTAGAAGGTTCAGCCATCGCAACTTCTCAGTGATTTAGAAAAATCTTCATAGGGCCTTTCACAAAAACCATGGGTAAAATGGAATAAACCTGACTGAAAATTATTACTATAATCAGGAGCCATCCACACTGGAAAGGATCCAAGGCTATCACTTCCGATCACACTCTCATCACGGAGTCCCACCTGCAGTGGCCCAGCCTCTGACTGACGGCTAACTAGGGGGCCCCTAAGTGTTATCAAGTCCCACTTTGTTTCTCTTCCTCCTTTTGGTCCTAGTTATTACCTCTGGAGATGCATATCTTCTACCTAATATTTCATTTATGCAGTGACAACTGAAACATTTTAACAGGATGATGCATTGTCCTATCTCAGCTGACGACTCCTTTGACCTTCATGACAACTCAGAGCCCACAGACCGCTCAAAATCCTGGTCATCAGTTTCTTCATTATTTTCAAGATATTTCCCATTTTGTTAAGAGTATTCTTCAAACTGGTCACCAGGAAATGGGAGCAATATTCCAGGTGACAGGATACTCGTCTGCCTTATGCTGGAAGTCAATTTTATGTAAATAAACCTTGGGTTTTGTTTTTTTTTTCCCTCTCCCATTTCCTGTTAATTCTGTCACAAAGCGTGCTTTTCCCTAACTCCTATGTCCCTTAGGCTACAGGATTTTATGTTGTATATCCCCAGTCCTATCTTTACAAAGCCTATTTTGGTTAATTTAGTTTAGTTGTGTTACTCTCTAAGGCAATCTCATATCTGGTATCTGGTATTTTCCCCCTTAAATCTCTGCCTTTAGCTTGTGCCTAGAATATCCAGCTCTTTTCATACTTTACTTATAACCTCGAGCCTACTGGTCATCTCTCTTATAACTGCATTATGTTCCTTCCAGAACTGGAGGCTATACGGTACATGTATTGTGCAGAAACACAATTAACAGTGGCTGCACGGAAACCTATGTTGATTTATGCTCAGTGGTAAGGAGCGCTGTGCTAGATACACGTGCCTGCCAAGCACTCGTTTGGATGGTGCACGTGCTCAGAGGCTTCCCACCCTCATCTTGGGTGCTCCACAAAACAGTCATTTTCTCCGATTCCAGAAAGTTCCACTTTGGGGCACTCACACTTTGACTTCGGCTCCACGAAAATCACAGAATACATGATTCTGTGCATGATCCTCCAGCAACTGTCAGTTCTAAAAAGAAATAGTTCCTCCCTTTCACAAACTACACTCTGGGAAGGGATGTCAGATTGGTGGGCAAGAAGACGACATGGTAGGGACACGGTAGGGACTCCCTGGGCCACCACGGGGCTCCGGCAGTCTTCCAGTAGTCAGATGACGGAAGCAGGAGCCTGAGGGAAACTGGGCATGGCTTTCTGAAGTACGATCAGAAAATTTTTTGAGGGGCTTAAAAAGTCCCCTCTATTGTCACAGAGACCAGTGCCACAGTCCTGCTTCCTGTCCAGTCACCTGCATCCCCACCTCATACCCTTTACAAGGCACTGTGGGTGGCAACGATGCCCCATAACAACTATGCTATTTGTAACCCCTCTTAAAGCGCAAGTTCTACACTTTATTGCTCAGGGCTTCCTTTCTTCTTCCTTTTTACAAAACCCCACTGTGATGAGATTAAGTGGGCAGAAAAGGTGCAGAACGTAAGGTTTCCGGATCCAGAGATGGTCCTGAGAAGGCAGCCTCCCCCCTGCAAGACTCTCCTCGCTCATCATACTATTTTTCCCGACTCTACAGTCAGAACCTCTAGCCGTCCCACCTGCCTACTCTCCTCAGTTTCACTTGTCCTTTTAAAATGTTCATTTATATAAGAAAAGAAGAGAGAAGTGTTGTACGGCAACACCTCAACCTTAAAAACCCAGAGATCTAACTTCTCCACCTTTCCCTTTGAAGTGAATGCTGCTGGAGAAAATTCTGTAATAAATCGGATTATTACAATAAGCTGACAACATCGACCAACGTAAATTTTTTATATTTTTTTTCCTGAAAAAATATCAGCCTCTTCCTTGCTAAAGCTGCTGCCCATAGGCCCCCTTCTACCTAAAACATTAACTAAGAGCTCCCTTCCACAGCCCCCTCCCTCAGTCCTTCCAAACCCTGGCAGTCCAGGGCCCTGCATCATTCGTTAGGGGAAAACACCAGGGAGTGGACTGAAATGCCCCGTTCCTCCTGCGTCGGACTTTGCACATGCACCTGCCCCACAGTTACTCCTGTATCTTCTGCCACCTTCAGGGTTCTCAATGCACCTCCTTCTCACGTGCCCTGCATTCCGCCCTCCCCCTGTTTACGGGCGCTCCCGAACCGCTCTCTAAGGGACCAGGCCCCCCCATCCCGGACAGACGACGCAGGAGCGCGTCTAGGTGTTTTCAGGCCGTGGGCGTTCAGCGCGCTTGCGCAGGAGCACACGCTCCCTCCCGAGCGCGCATGTGCGAGAAGCCGCGGCCCAGCTCCAAGGAACCAGGCGCGGGTGCCAGGGCGCGCCCCATGGCCCCTTGGTGGTGACGCTTTCGAGCAGAAGCGGCGGAGGCTGGAGGCTGGGAAAGGCGGGGAGGGAGCGACTGCTAAGCCGGTGCGGTCACTGCGTGCAGCATTTCAGACTTACCCCGACTTACTCTTACCGAGCACCCGCCGCGAGGGGACGCGGGGATGGAAGGCCCGGGGTCCCCCCCGCAGGGCCCCCCGCGGACGCGCTCGCGCTCTAGTTCACCACGTGAAGATGCGCAGAGCTACGGTCCTACGCACTGTAAGTTATGACCCCCTCCTTGCCTTTAGCGCCCCTTCCTACACTTTTTAAAAATACTTTATTTACTCATTTGAGAGAGAGAGAGCGCATGGGAAAGCACAAGCAGGGGGAGGGGCAGAGGGAGAGGGAGAAGCAGGCCCCCCGCCGAGCAGGGAGCCCGACCTGGGGCTCGATCCCAGACCCTGAGACCCTGACCTGAGCCGAAGGCAGACGCTTAATGGACTGAGCCACTCGGGCCTCCTTTTCTACACATTTATTTTTTATTTTTTATAAACATATAAAGTATTTTTATCCCCAGGGGTACATGTCTGTGAATCGCCAGGTTTACACACTTCACAGCACTCACCATAGCACATTCCCTCCCCAATGTCCATTACCCCCCCTCCCGATTCCCCTCCCCCCAGCAACCCTCAGTTTGTTTGGTGAGATTAAGAATCACTTATGGTTTGTCTCCCTCCCAATCCCATCTTGTTTCTTTTCTTCTTTTCCTCCCCCCAACCCCCCATGTTGCATCTCCACTTCCTCATATCAGGGAGATCATATGATAGTTGTCTTTCTCCAATTGACTTATTTCACTAAGCATGATACCCTCTAGTTCCATCCACCTCGTTGCAAATAGCAAGATTTCATTTCTTTTGATGGCTGCATAGTATTCCATTGTGTATATATACCACATCTTCTTTATCCATTCATCTGTTGATGGACATCTAGGTTCTTTCCGTAGTTTGGCTATTGTAGACATTGCTGCTATAAACATCCGGGTGCACGTGCCCCTACACATTTTTAAATTAAAAAAAAAAGAAAAATGTTATATATATATATATACCCCAATGTCCTCAAATTTTACTATCATTTATTTATAGTAAGCACTGGGTGTGGTGCATAAACAATGAATCTTGGAACACTGAAAAAATAAAGTTTAAAAAAATCATTGTCGGGTCACCTGGGTGGCTCAGCGAGTTAAAGCCTCTGCCTTCGCTGGAGTCATGATCCGGGGATCCTGGGATCGAACCCGGCATCGGGTTCTCTGCTCTGTGGGGAGCCTGCTTCCCTTCCTCTCTCTGCCTGCCTCTCTGCCTACTTGTGATCTCGGTCTGTCAAATAAATAAATAAAGTCTTTAAAATAAATAAATAAATAAAAATTTAAAAAAAAAAATCATTGCTAAGAAAAAATAAAATAAAATAAAATATATACCAATGAACTCAAATTTTATTATTTATTTATAATATTAAATAATATATTTATAATATGTTATTTATATTTAAATACAACTGTTAATCATATAAATATTAATAATTAATATTTATTGCATTAAATAATATATAATATATGTTATATTACGTTTTGTATACGTGTAGGTATATGACATATGTAATATATATTATGTATAATAATAAAGGTGTAAAATATGTTATATATGTATATTATACATATATTATTTAATAATAAATATGTATTGTTTATTATGTATTTACATTATATTTATTATAAAATATGTATATATTTATATCCTTATAATAACTAGTGTATATTATATAATATTTACAAATATACAAATAATAAATACATGTTTATTGAGTTTAGTTATAAATTTTTTAAGTTGCCTTGAGAACTTAATGAATATTAAAAAGGTAAGTAATGACTCTTGCTCTTACCAAGATGGGTTAATAGAAATTGGAGTTGAACTCCCATCTTGAAAAATTAAATGCTGGGAAAAAATGAACATTTTCCGGACATTGTACAACAGGCAGCATAAGGCCCCCAAGAGAAGAGATGGCACAGACACGTAACACTTCCATCATCACAGAGAGTTGCCCTAAAACAAACACCTATAAGGCAAAGGTGAGATAAAATGGAGTTGCTCAAAAAGGAATCTACTCAATTAATTTCAAAAGGCAGTAAAAATGAGATTAAAATTTAACACCAGAGATTATTCAATTGGATAAAAAAATCTACTTATATACAGTCTCTAAGGTGCCACTTAATTATGTACCACAGGTCAGTTGAAGATTCAAAGATGGGAAAAATACATGTCATGACCCCCATGACCATGACCCCCAAATGAAATACAAGCTGTAGTGACTGTATTAATATCAGCTAAAATTAATTTTAGAACCAGGGAGTTTCCTTGAGATAAAGGGTATAATTTCATAATAGTAAAGTGTTCAATTCATCAAAAGAACATAAAAATCCCAAATGTATATGTATACAATCATAAAAATTGAAAATTCGTTAAAGAAAACACTGATAACTGACAAATCTGCCGTTATACTTGAGGAGTTCAACACTTCAGTCTCAGTAACTGAAAGAACAAGGATACCTCACATAAGGATATAAAAGGACAAAGAGGGGCGCCTGGGTGGCTCAGTGGGTTGGGCCTCTGCCTTCCATTTGGGTCATGATCTCAGGATTTTGGGATTGAGCCCTGCATCGGGCTCTCTGCTCGACAGGGAGCCTGCTTCCCCCTCTCTCTCTGTCTGCCTCTCTGCCTACTTGTGGTCTCTGTCAAATAAATAAATAAAATCTTTAAAAAAATAAATAAAAAATTAAAAGGACAAAGATATACTATATTTGTAACTATAAAGTATATAAGGATATAATACAATCAATATAAAGATAAAATAAAAATGTATAAAATTTTAACAATACTGTTAACCAATATGACCTAACTGATATTTATTGAATGTTTCACCCCAAAACTGAATATACATTTTTTTCAAGTATGCAAGGAATACTTACCATGATAGACCACATGCATGGCCATAAACAAGTCTCAGAATATTTTGTAAGATTTAATTAATATGTAAGGATATGTTCTCTGGTTACAATTAGCCTGGGTGGCTCAGTGGGTTAAAGCCTCTGCCTTCGGCTCGGGTCATGATTCCAGGGTCCTGGGTTTGAGCCCCCGCATCGGGCTCTCTGCTCAGCGGGGAGCCTGCTTCCCTTCTTCTCTCTGCCTGCCTCTCTGCCTACTTGTGATCTTTGTCTGTCAAATAAATAAATAAAATCTTGAAGAAAAAAAAAAAAGAAAAGAAACAAGAAAAAAGGGCACCTGAGTGGCTCAGTGGGTTAAGTCCCTGCCTTTGGCCCAGGTCATGATCTCAGGGTCCTGGGATCGAGCCCCACATCAGGCTTTCTGCTCAGCGGGGAGCCTACTTCCCCCTCTCTCTCTGCCTACTGCTCTGCCTACTTGTGCTTTCTCTCTCTGTCAAATAAATAAATGAAATCTTAAAAAAAAAGAAACAAGAAAAAAGAACAAATTACAGTAATTCAAGCAGTAGAAAGGATATTATAGATGTTCTTCACACATTAAATAGTAAAGAGAAAATCAATAGAAAAACCAATAAAATCAAGGTAATTTTATTGGAAAAATCAATAAAAATGATTAATCTCTAGGAAGACTGATCAAGATAGAAAAGACACAGATTATCAATGTTAAGCCATAAGCAAGAGCTATCTTACATATACTGTAGACATTTAAAGAAATATCATGAACAACTTTATGCTAATAAATTTGACAAATTAAATGGCATATGACTTGAAAGACAAAGTTTCAAAGCTCACTCAAGAATAAACCAAAAATGAGTAAAGTAGTGTATAGTGACTAAGATAACATAATAAGAAGAAGAAGAAGAAGAAGAAGAAGAAACCAATACCCTGAATATTTCTATATCTATTAAAAATGTAAGTTTTATAGTTAAAAACTTTCTACAAATAAGTGTCCAGGTTAGTTCAGTGGTGAATTTTAACCAAGTATTTAAGGGGAAAGTGGTATCAATTCTACACACTCTTTCTTACAGACTGAATGTTTGTGGTCCCGCAAACTCCTGTGTTGAAGCCTCAGCCCCTGACATGACTGTATTTGGAGATCCCGCCTTTATGCAGGTCAGTCAGGCTGAAGGTGGTTCTGTTCTCTCTCCATCACGTGAGCCCATAGGAGAAGGAGCCCACCTGCGAGCCAGGAGGTGTCTTCATCAGGAACTGAGTTGGCAGGGACCCGGATCTGGGACTTCAAGCCTCCAAAACTATGAAAAGATAAATGGCTCTTCAAAACACCCTTTTAAGAAAATGAAAGGTCAAACACCATGTGGGAGAATGTATTAGTAAGACATATATCTGACAAATAATTGCATCAGAGTATAAGAAGAATCCTTAAAGGTTATAATAATAATAAGACAAAAAAAAACCTAGTTTAAAACTTGGGGAAAATATCTGATCAGACACTTGCACAAAGAAGTTTTCAAAATTGCAACTAAGAAAATGAAAGCGTGCTCAACATCAGGGCAAGGCCAGTTTCAGCCCATGTGAGACCCTCAGCTACCCTACCAGATGGCCACAGGGGATGTTTGACGTTACTAACCATCGATAAGGTTATGAACAGCTGGGGTTCTCATACATTGCTTGTAGGAATGTGAAATAATTGAGCTTCTCCAGGAAAGTTGACAATCTTTTTATAAACTTACACAAAAATTTATCCAACTGTGTGGTAACAATACCATAACTGCCCTCATCTCCTGGAGAGAAATTACAGTTTATAGTCGCCGCAAAACATACTTTAAACAGGCATAGGGCGCCTGGGTGGCTCAGTGGGTTAAAGCCTCTGCCTTCGGCTCAGGTCATGATCCTACGGTCCTGGGATCGAGCCCCGCATCGGGCTCTCTGCTTGGCAGGGAGCCTGCTTCCCTTCCTCTCTCTCTGCCTGACTCTCTGCCTACTTGTGATCTCTCTCTGTCAAATAAATAAATAAAATCTTTAAAAAAAATTAAAAAAATAAACAGGCATAGTAGCTTTATTGACAACAGCTCCAAACTAGAAATAGCCGAAATGCCCATCAACGGGTACATAGAAACACAAACTGTGATGTCCAGATAGTGGAGTAGCACTCAGCAATTCCAGGTAACCCACATGCAACAGCATGAAAGGAGCGTCAGTGCATCTGGGGGCTTGTAGCTGGGAGATGTCAGCAGTGGGACCAATGTCTGACCTCAGTCCCTCTGTGGGGCTGCAGTTTCACACATGGCCAGTTGCTCTCCCTGGGCTGCCGTGAGGGGCTTTCACGGGTGGGTGGGGCTGGCAACAGCATCCCGGGACCTAGAGGGTACGCCACTACATGAAAAAATCCAGACCGAGAGAGGCAGATACCATATGATTTCACTTGTATGTGGAACTTAAAAACAAAACAAAACAAAAAACCAAAACCAACCAATCAACAAAGAAAAAGAAACAAGCAAAAACAGACTCTTAAATGCAGAGAACAAACTGATGGGTGCCAGAGGGGAGGTGGGGGTGGGGGCTAGGGGACACAAATAAAGGGGATTAAGAGTCCACTTATCATGATGAGTACTAAGAAATGTATAGAACTGTTGAAAGTGGGGTGCCTGGGTGGCTCAGTGGGTTAAGCCTCTGCCTTCACCTCAGGTCATGATCTCAGGGTCCTGGGATCGAGCCCTGCATTGGGCTCTCTGCTCAGCGGGGAGCCTGCTTCCCCCTCTCTCTCTGCCTGCCTCTCTGCCTACTTGGGATCTCTCTCTCTGTCAAATAAATAAATAAAATCTTTAAAAAAAAACCTGTGAATAATTATATTGTACACCTGAAACTGATGATACTGTGTGTTAATTATACTTCAATTAAAAAATTTATGAACCTTAGGGTGGTTCAACATTCGCAAGTCAATCAATGTGATAGAACAAATCAATAAAAGAAGAGAGAAGAACCACATGGTCCTCTCAATTGATGCAGAAAAAGCATTTGACAAAATCCAGCATCCGTTCCTGATGAAAACACTTCAAAGTATAGGGATAGAGGGAACATTCCTGAACTTCATAAAATCTATCTATGAAAGAC
>PISX010034018.1:0-14455 GCA_004024625.1 Mellivora capensis
GTGACTTTCTGTATATCTATATTTATTTATGTATCTCATATTTAAATAGTCTTAATGAATATATGGATCGCTTATTAAACATCCTCAACACTAGGGATTATCTAGTAATATAATTCCTGATGTGTGATTAGATTATAATTCTATGAATTTCAGTCAGAATTTATAAATTTCATCTTATATCCTAAAAGAAAGGATATCTTCAAATGGCATAGGATCACAACAATCATTGATTCATGGAACAAAATACATGACACTATATCCAAAACATAATAGTGATTCATACTGCTTCAGTTGTAAGTTTAAGTAACAACTGTAATGTAGTCAGATCCTTAACATCAAAAATTTCACTTCCACAAATAAGCTAGTTTCATAAATAGGAGATTCTGTTTTCATGTCTCTCAAAATCCCTAGCAAAGTAGTAGGAAAAACAAGTATGAAGTAACGTTAAAATTTTGTAAATAAATTATGGAAGCATAGGCATTTCCTCTTGAGTATTACTGATCCTCTCTTAGGTATTACAATTTTGTTTGCTACATTTTCTGTAACTGCAATCACAGTTATCTTTAATTTCTACTTAGTATATGCGACTTGTTTTTCATCATTGCAGAGACCCTTTTCTTACTCCACTCCTCTTTCAAAGGATTACATAAAGGAACATGAATAGCATATGACATTTACAGTTCAAGATGTCAACACAATTAGTTCTGTTTGCCTGATTAACTTGAGAATAAAGTAACTCTACTAGAATGACCCATATTAGTCAACATTCAAATTTTTTTAGGTTTAATAGCTAAGGTGAGCCCTAGCTTTTCATTAAGTACCCTCTCATCTCTATATCTTCACCTCTTTCTCTCTACCAATCTCCATTCCCTATTGTCCCTTAGTTCTGTTTTTCCTACCAAATACAAACACACACACACACACACACACACACACACACACACACACACACCATATTCACAAGATTATCATGTCTAGGGACACTTTCACAACAGTGCCTAATAAAATTTAGCAGCAGAGATCATTAAAATTAATAATTTGAAAATTACCAGGTGTAGAAGATAAAATGAACTGATAGAAAGAGAAGTCAAAATACTGTAAGAGGTGAAATACTATTTAGAAGGGACCTGCCAGTGGGACACTTGAGTGGCTCAGTCATTAAGTGTCTGCCTTCTGTTCAGGTCATGATCTCAGGACTCTGGGATGGAGACCCCTGTCGGGCTCCATTCTCAGTGGGGAGCCTGCTTCTCCCTCTCCCACTCCCTCTGCTATGTTCCCTCTCCAGCTCTATCTCTCTCTGTGTCAAATACATAAATAAAGTCTTTAAAAAAAAAGTCCTGTTAAGAAGATACTTATGGCACTATTCTACAAATTCTTTCTTTTTACAACATTAAATGTCTTAATGTGTGCCTTACTGATTCAATTCCAGTTATTGTGGTTTATATTGCCCTTAAGTCAAAGCTGTGAAGAAGAATAAAGTAATCTTTGACATTTTCCATTCTGTACTCTGTGATCCTCTGATGGCGTAATAGCTTCTACCACTTTCCGCTCTTACCCATTATTGTTTAGATTTTTGCTTTTTATACCTGAACAATGCATGGCCTTATATACTGTAAAATTTAGCTCCTGCTAAATCTAGAGTGTTTCACTCTTTCTTTCATTTACCTTCTAGTAGTTTAAGTGATTAATCTAAAAAAATCAGGAGTCTCCAACATAAGTAAATACCGTAGAAAACTATGTAATGCTATAAGGTAAAGTGATAAAGATATAGGATGACTATGAATGGTGAGGACTGAGGCAAACCAGTGGCATCAGCCATGCCTAAAATGGAAAGCCATTATTCAGCAATGGCCTAATGGTATTGTGTGGAAGTGACTGCCTGGTGTTATAAGAACTTTAGTTGTGTTGTTGTTGCTGTTTGTTTGTTTTCAAAGAAAAGCCAGAAATGTGGGTTTTAGTGTAAAAATTCCAAATTTGAAATACTGTGCATGTGTAAAACAGAATATATGTGTTCACTGAATTTGGATTATGTCACTGGGTTAAGATTTCTGTGATAAATGATTTTCAAATAAAGAGATAATGGTTAACAGTTGCTTAATCATTCTCTGCAGAGATACTCAGTTTAGTGAGAGGGACTAAAACTTAAAAATAATTATAGCTTTGCAATGAGTAATAATTGTAGATGTGAAGTACCAAGGGAGCCCAGAAATAAGGGAAGGAGATACTTACCTGCAGAGAATGTTCCAGGGAGTGCATTCTAGAGGAGGTGAATCTAGATTAACAGGTGTTTACAAGGGACCAAAAGATAAAAGGTGTGTCAATCAGAGAGTTGCACATTGGAAGAGACAGATGCAAGAAGGAGCACTGAGTGCTTAAGGAAAGAAACTATTTGAGGTTCTTTACCCAAAGAAGTGCAATTGAAAATTCCAGATGTGATATTTGGCTTCTGAGGGAGATTATTGTGGGCAGGAGGGCCTTTTGGATTCTTCTTAATAATTTCAAAACATTTCCCTATTTTTTTCTGTCCCACACCAGGAGATTTTGATAGGGCCTTTTTGCAACTTTAGATCAAAGGACACTCATCACATAATTTTATAACAAATTTTATGGTCATGGAAGTTAAATATTTACATGTGGAAGATGGTAAGGTGACTCTTAGTAGGTATCTTATTAAAAGATGTGTTGCTTATGATTCCAACATTTCTACTGTTTTAAAAGTTTATCTATCTGCCTTGCAAATGCAAGTGAGGCCATTGAACATCTGGTTATCTCAGTCACAGGGTACATACATCTGTGCATGCAAATTGGAATCCCTTCAAAGTCTTCATTGAAAAACTCTTCACATTGATAAATGGTTCATTCTCCCTGCAGAACTTACTGCAGAGATTAAGACTATCAGTAGAAATACCCAGATAAAATTGTCTCATATCATGTATCATATCAGGAATAGTATATACAAGTAAAAAATATCATGAAAATAATTAGTACAGGTGCAATCTACGTAGTTAATACAGAAAGAGTGCAGAGATACAAGAATGGAGAAATAAATAAGTATGAGTAGGTATTTTGAACAAAACTTTTCATTGGTTATAAAAAGTTCTATATTAACATATTCAAAAATTATATATATATATATATACACACACAAACCTATCCACATTCAAAGAAGCTTTTGTTAGAATGTATAAACATGTCACTAAGAAAAACAAGATTTATCTTTCATCTATGGCCTCAGATGGTATGTTTGCAGTTAGTTTTTTGGTTTTATTTAAAAATAACTGTTGTTTAGTGATTTGAAAGTTGTTTGCAGGGGCACTGTCCCACATACATTTTATGAAGGTTAACTTTAAGTAATGATACTGACCCAAATATATCATATACATATTCATAAGAAATTCCAGTTTTAGTTCACCTACTTGCTATCCTGTCTCTTCTACTATGTTTCTATATTATTAATGTGCTATGAATGTGCTAATTTAGCCAGTATACTTCTATTTTGTTTGGATCTTTAATAATATTTTCAGCTTATAGATTAATTCACTATTCCCATTCTTGACCAAATCTAAGAATACTGATCAATATTTGCTGAACAGAATAGAGTGTACAGCACCAGATAAGAGGGACACATGCACACTCCTTGACCTTTCTCTGCATTGAAAAATATTTTAAGGTGTGCAGTGATTTGTATTTGTGGAAATGTGTCCCTTGGGTTATGATGGTATAAACAATTATAACCTTTTAAAGACAAAGTCCTAACACTAAATGGTTTCAGCTGGACTGTGATAGAAAGAAAGTGACAGTACCACCATTCTGGCAGAGAAAAATGTTAGTTGATTGAAATGGTGATGGTTTTATATCAACATTTCTAGAGGAAATATTTGCGAGGCAGCTTCATTTAAGCTTTATTTTTACTTAAGTTCTTGGATGAGGATGAGGTGGGCAGACTTATGTGACCTGATAGTAAGAACTGCTTGGAGATTATTTTATCTATTACTCCAGGATTGCTTCACTTGTTGAATTCCATAGTTTTTATTTATGCACAAATGTCAGGGTCAGGAGAAAATTAAAGAAACTAAAAGAGAAAAAGATAAAAATTCAGATGTCTAAAATGAAATGTAGATGATGCCACATCATATTCAGTGTACTGGACTAGGGCAGGGGGAAGAAAATCACATTTCCTTGGTATCCTTCTTCTCAGCCAAGACAAACACTCCACTTTAGAAAATTAATAAAAGAGTGGTTACATTAATTTTTTTCCTGAGAATCTTTAACATCATCAGAGTGACTTTTCCTTCCGGAGCAAAGTAAAATGAAATTTAAGTGGATTTAATGTACGGTTGTTATTTTAACAAACATAAAAGACAGAGAATAAGGTAGTTTGAGTTTCATTTTTGCAAATGTAAGGTGTCCTTTCCTCTTTTAATTCCTAGACAAGACATATGAATGAATCCCAGATAAGGCCAGATAAATGAAATTCTTTCCCCACCAACCTATTTCCAAGGCAATCAAGGACTACTAGTTTAAAAAATCTAATTCTGTGCATTTCTGTCATTTTAGCTTTTGCATACTAAATTTGATACTCTAGTTCAATGTTGATAGTTTTACACCTGTGCGTTTTGGTTTTGAGAGTATATCTACAGATAAGGAAATGGAGGGGTGAGAACTTTGAATACTGACTATTCTAAATTTAAAGTACAAGTTGTATTTTAAATAGATCTGAAACTGTTATGTGAGGTGGGTTGTAGTCGCAGGTAGTACTGTTCAAATAGGGAAAGACCTGACTCTATACCTGGAGTTGAAACTTAGACAAGTAATTATAAAGGTAATCATTTAGAATGAGACTATGTGCCAGAGTTCACAGTTATTTTAATTTCAAGGTCAAAGTCACTTTAGTCATGTAGCAACTTTTTAACAAAATTGAGTGGGTAGCATATGATAAATGGATAAATATTTACTTATAAATCTCTATGATGAGACTTAAGTTATGGGGTAATTCTTGAGCATCTATGTATTTTCTCAGGATATGATGGAATAACCTCTTTGTCCTCTTGAAGATCTTGTGATAACGCTACATAGTTTTAGGTAGAAATTAAGGAAAGGAAGAGGTAGTTGTTTCAATCTCAGAAAGATTAAATGGTCTGGACTCTCCAGCATTTACAGATGAAACATTTGTGACCCAGCATCACTAAAAATAAATAAGTATCTTGAAGAAAGTGATGTGAGGAACAAATGACCTGCAAGAAATCCTGATCTGAGCTATTTTAATTTATTTACTTATCTCCCTAGGCACTTATTTTAGAAAAGAGCTCTATTTATTTATGCATAAGGTGTCAGAAATAAGAGCTTACTTTTTTAGTCTGAAAGATGATTTTTAATAATACATCTAACACAGTCAGCCTCTTTTAAAAGAGTTAAGTTCTTCCAAGATATATAAAACCTTTGAAAAAGGAAAAAAATGACATATGGAGAAAGTGTTCTTTTTTGCATTCATTTCCAAGAATTGCTATTTTTAAAAGTAGTAATTTTTAAACTCTAGCATGCACCAGACATAATGGAGGGGCTAGATACAACACAAATTGCTCAGTCTTAACTTCAGTGTTCCTAAGTAGTAGATTTGAAATGGAGCTCCCAAATTTTCATTTTTCATGGGTTCCCCAGACATTGCTTCTGCTACTGAAGCATATTTTTAGAAATAGTACAACAGAGTAACATCATTATAAGGCAGGTTAACTTTATGATAGAGTCATAGTATTACTTATGTTCACTTTCTGTAATTTTAGAAAGGGGATATGTGACCACAGTGGTGACTACAAGGAATATATTATCATTTACTGATTGCTTTACACACACAAATATATATGCACATGTTGTTCAATGGGGAATATATTCATTTTCTGGAAGGCAAAATATCTGGGGTTTAGTCCTCCTTAATTGTTTGGAAAAAATTCTTGGAAAAATTAGCCAACTACTCTGTTTCTCAAATGTCCTAGTATTAAAGTGGAAATAACAATACTTTACCTGGTTTGAAGCACAAATCTGAGAGAGGGAATATCTTGAAATTTGTCAGGTCTGTAATCTACATGATAAAAATAACATTTACTCTCTTGATGATTTATAGATATAATTTATAGATAAATTATAGCATTTTCCACTTGATAAAATCCATAAATAATGAACACTGTGGCCAAATAGTTGATACTGAACTATTAAAATTTGCTCTTCCTTAAGTTCTACAACCTACTTCTGGTTTTTGATTCTGAGACTATTTCTTCTATACTTTAAGGGATGCTTTGTAATTATAATAACCTAGAGGTCAAAAAACAAATACTAATCATACTCACTTCTCTCATCATTTTATAAATTTGATTCCTCTAACTTTGCCTCCACTCTTATCCCTGTTTTTATCACCTTAAATTTTATATCTTTTTGAAAACACCCACACACCTTCTCTTAGTTGTTGTCTTTCCTCAAGCTATGGCACACAACACTGCATTCAACATCCTAATTTAGATGAATCATATTTTATTAGAGGATAAAAACGTGTTTACTGGTTAATTTTTCTTTAAACTGCTTTCCCAAGAATTCTCATAGATCTGTTTGCCTCATGTTCTTCAGACATTATTTTTGGGGATGATTCTACATGAGGATACCTTTTTTGTGTGTGTTTGTATGTGTCTGTGCATGTGTGTATAATTTCTGTTTGTTAAATGTATTATATTGTACTAGTTCACTCAGATACCTAGCTTCTATTCTTCTGCCAACTGATAAATAAGGCTCAGTTTTAGTTTATACTCCTCCACTAGACATGTCATTTTGTTTAAATATTTAGTGCTCTTTGAAAGTCTTGAAGTTTCTGTAGTTGATCTTCTTTCAACTCATTATAAAGATGTTCAGGTAGTTCCTGGAAGATCATCAGGTAGGTGATACTTTGTGTAGTGGCTACAGTTCTCCAGAGAAATGGAACTGAGAGGGGGAGAAGGAGTGGCAGAGAGTGGAGAGGAAGAGGGAAAGGGAAAAGGAGGAAGGGGAAGAAGAGATTATAAGCAATTGGTTTTGTGATTATGGAGACTGCAAAGTCCAAAATCTCTACAACTGTTGTGCCATTTTGAGACAGAAGGGTGGCAAGCTGCTATATAACCAGGAAAAGCTAAGACTAAAATTGGGGGGCTGTCAGGCAGTAAAATTGTGTCTTAAGAAAGCCATGCTCTTGCTCTATTAAGGCCTTCAACTAATCAGAGGAGGCCCAAATACATAATGGAAGGCAGTCTGTTTCACTAAGTCTCCTGATTTAAATGTTAATCTCATTCAATACATTCATACACTGTCAAAATAAAAATCTTTAAGAGAGGAAGGAAAATGGCAGCAGAACAGCAGGACCCTAGGCTCACCTCATCCCATGAACACAACTGGATAACTATCATCAAATCATCCTAAATAACCCAGAAATGATCTGAAGACTGGTAGAACAGACTCCACAACTAAAGGGAGAGAAGAGGCTACATCAAATAAGTCAGGGAGTGTTGAGATGAGGTTGAAGGGAGAAACAAATTGTGGGTGCTACAAAGGGGAAGAAGCTGTGGTCACAGAGAAGGGTAAGAGAGAGGAACACACAGGGGAATGCACAAGGAGACATTTCCCCAAAGCCATTGGCTTAAAATATAAAAGGGGCTGAATTTCATGAACTTTTGCAACCAAGAAGGTTTAAAGCCTGGGGTTCGAAAGTCAGCCAATTTGGCTGAGACAGTCTGGGGGGCACTGCATTGCTCTTAGAGAAAAGGCAGGCAAACAGTATGGGGGCACACAGCATGAACACAGGGATCTGAAAAATGCCTGGAGCACATAATGAGGTGATTATTCTCTCTTCTAAGGCAAATGCTTAAGCTATTGAGCCACCCAGGTGCCCCCTAGTGGAGAATTTAAAGCAACAATCATAAGGATATTCGCTGGGCTTCAGAAAAGAATGAAAGACATCAGCAAGACCCTTCCTGCAGAGATATGAGTTGGAAAAGAATCATTCAGAGATGAAGAGTGCAATAAATGTGATTAGAAACAGGCTTGATGCAGTGAACAGCAGGCTAGAAGAAACATGAAACAAATTAGTGACCTAGGAGACAGAGTAATGGAAATTAACAAAGCTGAACAAAAGAGAGACAGAAGAAGAATGCAACAGGAGAATAGACTTAGGGAACTATGTGACTCCATCAAATGTAATAACATTTGTATTATAGGAGTCCCAGAAGAAGAAGAGAGAGAAAGGAGGCAGAAAATTTGTTTGAGGAAGTAATAGCTGAAAACTTCCCTAATCTAGAGAAGGAAACAGAGATTCAGATCCAGGAGACACAGAGAGCACCTATCAAATCAATAAAAGCAGGCCAATACCAAGACATATTGTAATTCAATTTGTGAAATATAGTGGTAAAGAAAAATTCTTAAAAGCAGCAAGACAAAAGAAGTTCTTAACTTACAAGGGAGAACCTCTAAGGCTAGCTGGAGATTTCTCAACAGAAACTTGGCAAGCCTGAAGGGAATGACATGATATAGTCAAAGTGTTGAAAGGGAAAGATCTGCAGCTAAGAATACTCTACCCAGGAAGGCTCTCAGTCAGAAGAGAAGAACAGATAAAGAGTTTCCCAGACAAATAAAAGCTAAAGGAGTTTGTGACCACTAAACCAGGCCTGCAAGAAATATTAAAGGGGATTCTTTGAGTGGGAAGGAGAGACCAAAAGTGACAAAGAAAAGAAAGGATCAGAGAAAATCCAGAAACAAAGACAAAATGAGTAATAAAATGGTACTAAACACATATCTATAAATAATTACTCTGGGGGCACCTGGGTTGCTCAGTTGGTTAAGCATATGACTCTTGATTTCAGCTTAGGTCATGATCTCAGTGTTGTGAGATTGAGCCCTACATCAGACTCCATGCTGGATGTGGAGCCTGCTTAAGATTCTTTCCCTTGGGAGACAAGATGGCAGGGAAGTAGGAGGAGGCGACATTTCAACCTGTACCCTAAAGTGAGCTGATTACCTACCAAAGAACTCCGATCACCCATGAAATCAGCCCGAGTTCAGAATTATACACATCTGGATCTCTACAGGGGCAGAAGACACCAGTGGGCAGGTAAAGCAGAGTGGGAACATCGGGGGAGGGAGCGACCAGAGGCGACCCATTGGAAAGTAATACCCCAATACAAGAGTGCCTTGCGTCTGGGAACCAGCATTGAGTCTGGGTGAAAGCACTCAAAAAGAGCAAAGGATCATGGGGGGAAATTGTGGATTTCAGGGCAGTTAGGGACAGGGGCTTAAGTCCTCGGACCAAGGACAACCACCCCTGGCACTGAGGCAGAGAGAGTGTGGCGGAGAAACCAGATCTTGGTCCCTGAGCCGCCAGCATGACTGAGAGCATGTGAAGTCCCATGAGGGGCTGGGAGCCTCGCCAGCTGGCAGAAACAGAGCCTTTTTGCACTCTTCCATGCGAGTGCCATGCCATGCCATCAGAGCCTTCGACACATGCACCCCACACCCTCCCCTGAGAGAGGTGCACGCAGGCGCCAACCTGGCGCTCTTGGACCTGGAAAGACCAGACACTCCCAGCCCAGGCCAGTGAGAAAATCTCAGTGTGTGATCGCTGCTTGGAACCTCTCTGGTGGTCCGGAGCTGCCCAGACAACCGCCACTGTCATGGTTTTGGGTACAAGCAGGAGTTCCTGTGTCCCCAGGGACCGCAAATCAGAACGTGCTCTGCCAGCGGCTGAGGGGGAACTTATGTGCTTTGCAGCACCCAGAGGGGAACAGACTGAGACTTCTCTCTGAGAGGGAAGTCTGGGTGCAGTTTGCTTTCCTCTAAACCATCAAAAGCTGTCAAGGCAAGAGAAGAAAAAAAAACGAACAAACAAACATAAAAACCTCCAGAGAACAAAAGCCTGAAAAACCGGTTTCCTCAGAGCCCACCACCTTGAGGGGTGTGGGAGGACTTAAAGCATGGAACATTGCCTGAAAACCCACAAGGTAGACCCCTCCCCCAGAAAAACCACCAGGAAAAAAAAAAAAAAAAAAAGACAACAAGAGAACCACCACCACTACTTCATAGATACAACTTTTATTTTTTAATTCATTCCCACTATCCTGGTTCATTTTTTTTATATAGACAATTTTTTAACCTATTTACCATCACAGTGAGATGTCCAGTACATTAAATTCCATAATAACCTTTTAACCTGAACTTTTTGATACATATATCTGTGTTTTTCTTTTGCTTTTCTATTTTTAAATTTTTCTTAAATTTTAGCTTAGTTTAGTTTATTCCTTTTTTGTATTTTTATTTTTTAATATTCATATAGAGTTAAACTTCAAGGTAATCCCCTTTCCCCAATCAATGCTACCACTATAGGTAAACAAATTTTATTTTTTATTTATTTGTCAGAGAGAGAGAGAGAGAGAGAGAGCACAGGCAGACAGAGTGGCAGGCAGAGGTAGAGGGAGAAGCAGGCTTCCCGCCAAGCAAGGAGCCTGATGTGGGACTCGATCCCAGGACACTGGGATCATGACCTGAGCTGAAGGCAGCCGCTTAACCAACTGAGCCACCCAGGCGTCCTTTTTTTTTTTTTTTTAATTTTATTGGTAACAAATTTTTAATCCCCCTTTATCTTAGGAAAGTTGAATCCTTTAACAAAGATATCAAGATACATCCAGGAAGAATCAAAATAACCATCCTCCCCCACACTGAGAATTTATAACCACTCTCCCATCTTTTTCTCCTGCCAGTGTTTCTGTGAATTTGTGTTTGTCCTGATAGTATATAAATCTTATACTTGGGGTTCTTTTTGATGAGGTTCTTTTCTTTTTTTTGCTTATATATATATATATATATATATTGTTTTTCTCTTGTCATATACTTTTATCAGTCTTTTTGTTTGTCTGTTTTTGTTTGTATACTTCATAAATCTTACGTTGGGGCCCATTTGGGCTGAGCCTTCTCTTTTATCTTCCCTTTTTTTCCTGTCTCTCTCTCTCTTTTTTTTTCTTTTTCTTTTCTTTTTTCTCTCGTTTGGGTGGGGACTCCTGATTGCTCAGAAGCATTCCAGGGTGCACCTTGACTGCACCACAGTCAATACATCCAGCTACATCTGTTCAGTCGTCTCTCACCAAAATGACTAGGAGGAGGAATGCCCAACAGAAGAAAAATTCAGAGGATGGGCCTTCTGCAACAGAGCTAATGGCTATCAACATAGACAATATGTTTGAAAGGGAATTCAGGCTAACAATTATCCAGGCAATAGCTAGGTTGGAAAAAGCCATGGATGACCAAACGGAATTGATTAGGGCAGAACTGAAAGCCACCAGGGATGATGTTCACAATGTTAGGGCAGAACTGAAAGCCACCAGGGATGATGTTCAGAATGCTCTCAATGAGCTCCAATTTAATCTAAATTCTCTAAAAGCTAGGGTAACTGAGACAGAAGATAGAATTAGTGATCTGGAGGACAAACAGATAGAGAGAAAGGATCAGGAGGAAGCCTGGAACAAACAGCTTAGAAGCCAAGAAAACAGAATCAGGGAAATAAATGATGCCATGAAACGTTCCAATGTCAGAATTATTGGAATCCCTGAAGGGGAGGAGAAAGAAAGAAGTCTAAAAGATATAGTGGAACAAGTTCTCCATGAAAATTATCCCAATCTTGCAAATGGAACCAGCGTTCATGTACTAGAGGCAGAACGGTCTCCCTCAAGATTATAGATTTTCAAAAGTCCTCGAGACACCTAATAGCAAGAATGAAGAATTATAATTGTAGGCAGGCCCTCTTGGAGGCAGCTAGGACAAAGAAGCTCCTTACATACAGAGGAAAGCCCATCAAATTAACATCAGACCTGTCCACAGAAACCTGGCAAGCCAGAAAGGGCTGGCAAGATATATTCAGGGCACTAAATGAGAAGAACATGCAGCCAAGAATACTTTATCCAGCAAGACTGACATTCAAAATGGATGGAGAGATAAAGAGTTTCCAAGACTGACAAGGCTTAAAAGAGTATGCGACCACCAAGCCGACACGGCAGGAAATATTAAGGGGGGTTCTATAAAAGAGGAAAAATCCTAAGAATATCACTGAACAGGAATATAGAGACAATCTATAGAAATAAAGACTTCAAAGGTAACACAATGTCAATAAAAACGTATTTATCAATAATCACTCTCAATGTGAATGGCCTAAATGCGCCCATAAAATGACACAGGGTTGCAGATTAGATAAAACGACAGGACCCATCCATATGTTCTCTACAAGAGACCCATTTTGAACTTAAGGATACACCCAGACTGAAAGTGAAAGGATGGAGAAGCATCTTTAAAGCCAATAGGCCTTAAAAGAAGGCCAGGGTAGTGATTCTCATATCAGATAAATTAGATTTTAAACTAAAGACTGTAGTCAGAGATACAGAAGGTCACTACGTCATTCTTAAAGGAACTATCCACCAAGAAGATCTAACAATTGTAAATATTTATGCCCCCAATATGGGAGCAGCCAATTACATAAGAAAACTATTAATCAATATAAAGAGTCATACTGATATGAATACACTTATAGTAGGAGATCTCAACATGCCTCTCTCAGTAATAGATAATCCAAGAAGAAAATCAATAAAGAAACAAGAGCATTGAATAAAACATTGGACCAGATGGACCTCATAGATATATACAGAACATTCCACCCTAAAACAACAGATTACTCATTCTTCTCAAGTGCACATGGAACCTTCTCCAGAATAGACCACATACTGGGTCATAAATCAGGACTCAACTGATACCAAAAGACTGAGATTATTCCCTGCATATTCTCAGATCACAATGCTTTAAAACTGGAGCTCAACCACAAGGAAAAGTTTGGAAGGAAGTCAAACACCTGGAAGCTAAAGACCACCTTGCTTAAGAATGCTTGGATCAGGGGCGCCTGGGTGGCTCAGTGGGTTAAAGCCTCTGCCTTCGGCTCAGGTCATGGTCCCAGGGTCCTGGGATTGAGCCCCGCATTGGGCTCTCTGCTCAGCAGGGAGCCTGCTTCCTCCTCTCTCTCTGCCTGTGTCTCTGCCTACTTCTGATCTCTGTCTGCCAAATGAATAGATAAAATCTTAAAAAAAAAAAATAATGTTTGGATCAACCAGGAGATCAAAGAAGAACTTAAACAATTCATGGAAACCAATGAGAATAAAGACAATTCAATCCAAAACCTATGGGATACAGCAAATGTGGTCCTTAGGGGGAAATACATAGCCATCCAAGCCTCCCTCAAAAAAAAATTGAAAAATCCAGAATACACCAGCTGTCTCTACACCTTAAAGAACTGGAGAATCAACAACAAATCAAACCAACTCCCCACATAAGAAGGGAAGTAATCAAGATTAGAGCAGAGATCAATGAGGTAGAAACTAGAGATACAGTAGAACGTATCAATGAAACTAGAAGCTGGTTTTTTGAAAGAATCAATAAGATCAATAAACCATTGGCCACACTAATCCAAAAGAAAAGAGAGAAAGCTCAAATTAATAAAATTATGAAAGAAAGGGGAGAGATCATAACTAACACCGAGGAAGTAGAAACAATCATCAGAGGTTATTATCAACAGTTATATGCCAATAAGTTAAACAACCCAAATGAAATGGATGCATTCCTGGAAAACTATAAACTCTCAAAATTGAACCAGGAAGAAATGGACAAACTGAATAGGCCGATATCTAGTAACAAGATTGAAGCAGTGATCAAAAACCTCCCCAAAAACAAGAGCCCAGAACCTGACGGATTCCCTGGGGAATTCTACCAAATTTTCAAAGAAGAAATAATGCCTATTCTCCTGAAGCTGTTTCAAAATATGAAGCAGAAGGAAAACTTCCAGACTCTTTTTATGAAGCCAGCATTACCCTGATCCCTAAACCAGGCAAATACCCCACCAAAAAGGAGAATTTCAGACCAATATCACTGATGAATATGGATGCTAAATTCTCATCAAGATCCTAGCAAACAGGATCCAACAGCACATTAAAAAAGGTTATCCACCTTGACCAGGTGGGATTCATCCCTGGGTTACAAGGATGGTTCAACATTCGCAAATCAATCAATGTGATAGAACAAATCAATAAGAGAAAAGAGAAGAACCACATGGTCCTCTCAATTGATGCAGAAAAAGCATTTGACAAAATCCACATCTGTTCCTATTAAAATGCTTCAAAGTATAGGGATAGAGGGAACATTCCTGAACTTCATAAAATCTATCTATGAAAGACCCACAGCAAATATCATCCTCAATGGGAAAAAACTCACAGCCTTCCCGTTGAGATCAGGAACACGACAAGGATGCCCACTCTCACCACTCTTGTTCAACATAGGATTAGAAGTCCTAGCAACAGCAATCAGACAACAAAGAGAAATAAAAGGTATCCAAATTGGCAAGGAAGAAGTCACACTCTCTCTCTTC
>PISX010034019.1:0-14455 GCA_004024625.1 Mellivora capensis
CCACCTTTGGGAGCCCAGATAGCATGTAGCCTGGGGAGACCTGGCTCCCTCCACCGTTTCCAGCGTGAGTCACATCGGTGAGGATAGAGTTTGTTGATCTTTCAGGAAACTCCTGACCAAGAATGAGAAAGAAATTCCCAAATGAAAGACGGGCAGGATTAGAGGCACCGACACTGAGATTTGGGGAGCCTTCTGCCGAGAATTTCAGTTCTAACTGGGTTCCTCAGCTGGGGAGCGCCTGGGAAGGGGGGTTATGTACATGTTATCATTTGCCATTCGCTTTGGGACATCTGGTCAGCAGCTGTTTCCAGAAATCTCTCATTTAAACTTTGGGGGTCGTCATCGTCATGGTGCAATTTTTTCCCCCTTCTAACTGCTCTTAGTCTCTGGCACCGTCATATTTCTGATATCTATTTTTGAGGTGTATCCTAATTCCCTCCTGAAATTTCTACATGTTTCTCTGAGGCTCTTGCCTTATCCTTTATTTTCAGATACTTTTCCAGGAGTTCTGTTTATATAACTTTGCGTCAGGGTCCCCAAACTCCTCTCAATCAACTGTGTCTGCTGGCCAGTGTGGTTCATCCTATCATCCCTGTTTGGGTCTGGTCTTGTCGTTCCCTACATGTTCCCTTCATGTCCCCGCCACCCAAACACTTCACTCTTCACTCTCACACAGAAACACCCTCAACGATGTTGACATATAATAAGTTACCTTCTTCCAGGGCTTGAGAAATTCTCTAGGAAAAACTTAGTCATTTGTGGAGGCTTTTTAAACTCTACCGTTCTGCTGAGTTCCCAGGTAATTACTGCTAACTGTACTGCCTGTGGCCCGAGCAGCCTCAGATTCCCTTCGCCAAGGAGGCCAAGAACATTCCCATGGCACTAGGCAGAGTTTCCGAGGGTGGGAGGTCACTGTCAATCCCGTCCTCCACGAAATGTGCCACAAAGTGCTGGTTGTCCCACGGGCTTGGTGTGGACCCTGAATGACATAATGTGCCGATGCTTTAATGTAAATTAACAAATACAGCACAATGCCTTCCATCTGCATTATGTGCCTTTGATGCTAAGTCTGTTTGAATTCCTCTCAAGTCGTCATTTACATGCTCACGTGCTTCAATCCTCTTGTGGTCAGCTGGCCCTATAGAAATAATTCTCGGGAATTGGATAAATCTTTGCAAAGACTTTTTGCCTTATGGAGAGAGACTGTTTTTCCTAACAAGGGGCATTTTTAGAGTTGACGAGTACCAGAGTATTCAAGTTTCTGAAGTTTTCTTTTCCTAATTTGTTTTTCTTTTTTTTTACACAAAAATATTGCTGGAAATATGTACTGAGTTCTCAGTAAGGGCAACATTCCCCTATATCCTCAGATGAATATGCTACAAATTTAATGACTTTTTCCAGTAAAATTATTTCAGTGATTTTTTAAAAATGAAATTACTTTTTTTTTTAAGATTTTATTTATTTATTTGAGAGAGAGAGAACAGAGGGAGAGTGAGAGGGAGAAGCAGACTCCCCACTGAGCAGAGAGCCCAAACCAGGGCTCAGTCTCAGGACCCTGAGATCACGACCTGAGCCCAAGGCAGACATTTAACCAACTGAGCCACCCAGACACCCTCCCCTCCCCCCCACCACCTTATTTATTTATTTATTTGACCTAAAAATCTTTTCTCATTATTTTCATGAAATGCTGTACATGCCCTTTCTTTTCTTGTTCAGATTCACCATTTTGGTTGAGAGTAAAAGACTATATAGTCATGCTTAATGCTGAAATATTCTATTGTGGAAATTCCAGACTCAAGAGTTTTAATTATTCTATTTTTAATTCACTTTAAATTTGAAAATAGAAAACATGTTCTCAACTGAAACAGCAACTGAATATATGTCATAGAAGAATGTCTGAGAATGCCAAAAATAGCAGAAGAACCAAGAAAAGGCCTTTATTATTTATTTTAATCATTTATTCATTTACAGCAGGTATGTATAAGACAGCAGGTTAATAGGGTTAGAAATTAATTCTTTTCCCCTAAATTGGGACTATTAATTTTTGTCCAGCCTTACTGAGTTATAACTGACACATAGAAATTGGATATATTTAAGGTGTACAACATGGTGGTTTGATATACATGCACATTGTGAAATGATTACCACAAGCAAGTTAGTTGGCACACCCATCATGTCACGTGGCTAACATTTTTATGTGTGTACTGAGAACACAAGATTTACTCTCAGGAAATTTCAAGTATGCAATACTCTATTTTTCACCAGAGTCACCATACTGTACATTAGATCCCCAGAACTTATTCATCTTGTAACTGGAAGTTTGTACCCTTTGGCCAACATTTACCTACTTGCTCCATCCTCAACTCCTGGCAACTACCATTCCACCTTCTGCTTCTAAGAGATTTAGTTTTTTGGAATTTCCAAATAAGTATGAGGCTATATAATTTCTGTCTTTCTCTGTCTGGCATATTTCACTTAGCATAATGTCCTACAGTTTCACCCATGTTGTTGCCTATGGCAGGATTTACTTTTCTTTTTTTTTTTTAAGGATTTTCTTATTTTTATAAATAAATTATATTCCTCTGGATGTGTGTGTGTGTGTGTGTAATCACATCTTCATCTATTCATCAATCAACAGACAATTAGATCTTGACTATTGTGATAATTTTATAATGAACACAGAATTGCAAAGATCTCTTCGAGACTCTTACATTATTTCCTTTGGATATAAACCTAGAATGGGATTGCTGGGATCATATGGCCATTTTATTTTTATTTTTTAAGGAACTTCCATATTGCCATATTTCCAGACTTCCTAATAAGATGTATCAATTTATAATCTTACCAACAATCTACATGGGTTCTCTTTTCTCCATCTCCTTGCCAACATTTATTATCTCTTGTCTTTTTGATAAAGGCTATCTTGACAGGTGTGAGGTAATATCTCATTGTGGTTTTGATTTGCTTTCCTTGTTGATCTTTTCATGTCCCCGTTGGCCCTTTTGTTGGCCAAGTACCTGTGTGTCTTCTTCAGAAAAATACCTATTTTGTTCCTTTGTCCATTTTATTTTTTTTAATTTTATTTTTTCAGTGTTCCAAGATTCATTGTTTATGTGCCACACCCAGTGCTCCATGCAATACATGCCCTCCTTAATACCCACCACCAGGCTCTCCCATCTCCCCCCCATCTCCAAAACTCTCAATTTGTTTCTCAGAGTCCATAGTCTCTCATGCTTTGTGTCCCCCTGCAATTTAACCCAATTCACTTTTCCTTTCCTTCTCCTAATGTCCTCCATGTTATTCCTTATGCTCCACAAGTAAGTGAAACCATTTTAAAATTGAATTTTATATGCATATATAAAATTCTAAATCTAATTAAATAAATTATATAAATATAATTAAATATATATGTAATTACATATTACATATATAATATATATATTATGTACATACATATTTGTATATACAAATATATATATATATGTTTGCTATTGAAATGTGTGTGTTCCTTATGTCTTCAGGATAACCTCTGAGAGAACTGCAAATGTTTTCTCCCATTCCATAGATGGCTTTTTCATTTTGTTGATGGTTTTCTTTGCTGTGCAAAGACTTTTTACTTTGAAGCAGTCCAACTTGCTTCTCATTGTTTCTGTTGCCTGTGTTTTTGGTGTCATATAAAAAAAAAATCATCGCCAAAACCAATGTCAAGAAAACTTTTCCCTATGTTTTCTTCTAAGAGTTTTGTGGTGTCAGGTCTCATATGTAAGTCCATAATTCATTTCAAGTTAAATTTTCCGTATAGTGTAAGATAAGGATCTAATTTCATTCTTTTGCATGTGGATATCCATTTTTTCCAATATCATTTATTGATGAGACTTTTCTTTCCCTATTTTGTATTCTTGGTATCCTTGTCAAAGATTAGTTGACTATTTAGCCGAGTTGCAGGATATGAGATCAATAATCAATATACAAAACTCAACTGTATTTTTATATATTAGCAATGAGAAATCCAACAATGAAATTAAGAAAATGATTCCATTTATAAAGAATATTCTGGTGAGGAGGAGAAAGGGGAGAAGGGGGTGAAGGAGAGAGAGAATGAGAATATTCCTCTAAGAACTGAAAGTTGGGAGAGTGGTTTGAAATAAAGTTATTCAGGGCACAGGGGAGTAGGTCACAAATTCCTTGCAAACTATATCAGGACCTTAGACTGATAGTAGAAAATATTGGAAGATTTTATGTTTTTAAAGAAGGAAAACAATGGCATTTCTGTTTTATAAAGACCATCCTGGCTGCAGTGTGGACTGGAGAAAGACAGAACTGGATTTAGGGAGATGGTTTGGATGCTACTGCAGTAATCCAGGCAGAGGCAGAGTTAGAAAAACTAGAAAGGAGTGGTCAGACTTGAGGGCTATTTTGAAAGATAAGTAACCTGAAGATGATTACATATAAAAGCAAAAGTATGACTCAATAACAAATATTTGCTCATGAACACATAGTTTCCTGAAAAAGCTACCTAGATAGGCTATGAAAGTTCCAGGCAAGGTCTTGTCATGGAAATATCCCCAATCTAACTTTCCTGGCAGCTTGCTGAGTACAGTAGATAACTACTACTGTACAGATACTACTATGGGTATGAAACTCTTCTGTCAAGAGGCAGAAACTCCAAGAGCAAGATGAAATTATGAAACTGGGATGCATTTTTAAAAATTCTTGCTTATTTGCTCATTTATTCATTCAATAAATACTTATTGTGTACTTACTATGCATCAGGAATTATTTTAGGCATTTAGGACACAAGAATGGACAAGATAATAAAGTCTTCTTTAAAGATTTATTTATTTACTAAAGAGAGAGTGTGAGCAGGAAATGGGGCAGAGAGAGAGAGAGAGAAAATCTCAAGCAGACTCCCTGCTGTGCAGAGTCCCTGGGGCTCAATCCCAGGACTCTGAGATGATGACCTGAGTGGAAACCAAGAGTCAGTCACTTAACCTACTGAGCCACCCAGGTGCCCTAACAATAGGACCTTCTTACTATAATGAAGCATATTCTGGTGGGGACAGAAACACAGTAAACAGGAAAATAAATGAGTAAAGTGATCTTAAAGATTCTGAAGTACTTCAAAGGATATGGAGTTGGAGATATAGTTGAGAGAGTGGCTGGGAAGGAGTTTCATGATCCACAGAGGCTTTTCTGAGAAAATGGCATCTCAGCTATGATAAAGGGGCTCACAAGGCATTATTATATTTTCTAGTTGTAACAAATAAAATATGAAGATGGGTTCATTTTCTACTTAAGTCTAAAATAACAGCATGGTGGGGCACCTGGGTGGTTCAGTTGGTTGTGTGTCCGACTCTTGATTTCAGCTCAGATCACGATCTTGGGGTCCTGGAATCAAGTCCCGTGTCAAGCTCCATGCTCTTCAGGGAGTCTGCTAGGGATTCTCTCCCTCTCCCTCAGTCCCTCCCCCTGCTCATGTGTGTTCGCTCTCTCTCTCTAAATTAAATAAATGCATCTTTTAAAAAATAATAAAATAACAGCACGGATAGAACTAGTGAATTACTTGATAAGTTCAAGCAAGCTAGCTGGGATGTTTTTTCTTATATTGATTTTTTTTTTTCTAAAAATCCCCAAACTGAGAATAGTAGGAAGTAAGTACAGCTGACCATAACCAACTTATGATCGACCTCTGTCACTCATGTTTAGTCTATAAAAGAGAAGATCAAATGCTTGAAAGGATGATTCAGAGTGCCATTAACATAATGAGTTGTAGGTCAAGGGGATAGAACCCCTCCCCTTCTGTGGAGTTCATGGCTTTTGTCAGCAAAGGGTAATTAAAGTTTCCTACAGGTTATTTTTCAGAAGCAACTTTCCAATCTTCTATGTCTCTATATTTTGGAATCAGTAATATTGGGGTAACTGAGGAGCTATTTTCTGGTTCTGATAAGTGGAAAAACTAAACAGGAGATACAGAGCCTGTTTGGAGCTTTGTAGTCCTGGAATTCTTCTGTGTAAAGAGAATGTCCAGGCAGAGAGTCCTTTGCCCACAAACATCCCATCTCTCACCTTCTTCATGTTCATGTTATTTTCCTCAATTCTACTGGCTCTTCCCAGCTCTGGAGTGATGCCCTATTTACTATCCTCCTGGTGACTTATCTCTAGAACCCCTTTGATTCTCCTCATCTACTTGAGGCCTAGGGTGACCATTTTCCAAAACAGCTCAATCATTTCACAGGCCTGCCATTAGTGTATGAGGGTTCTGATTTCTCTTGTTACTTGTTATTCTCTGTTCTTTTAAATATAGCAATGCTAATGGTTGTAAAGTATCTCTTTGTGGTTTTGATTTGTATTTCTTTAATCACTAATGATATTACAGATCTTTTCATGTGCTTTCGGTCCATTTGTATTTTTTCTTTTGAGGAATATCTATCCAGATCCTTCACTCACTTTTAAAGTGAATTATCTGGGGTTTGTTGTTGTTATTATTGAGTTATAATTGTTTCCTGTGCATTTGCAAGGAATATATGTCCTACTCTTATTTGGTGGAGTGTTGTATTGATATCTCTTAAGTCTAGTTTTTTTATAGTGTTGTTCAAGTCTTATTTCCTTATTGATTGTTTTCCCATTGTTCTACACATCATAGAAAATGGGATATTGAAGTCTTCAACTATTACTACTGAATTGTCAGTTTCTCTCTTCAATTCTTTCAGTCCTTGGTTCATGTAATTTAAAGGCTCTCTGGTGAGGTATTTATGTGTTTATAATTGTTATATCTTCTTAATGTATTGACCCTTTTATTATTATAAAATGTCCTTCTTCACCTCCAGTAACAATTTGTCTTAAAGTCTATTTTTTATAACATTCGCATAGCCACTCCAACTTCCTTGAGGTTACTGACTGCACAGTATATCTTTTTACATCATATTGCTTTAAACCTATTTTTGTCTTTGAATTATAAAATGTATCTCTTGTAGAGCATATGGTTGAAGCACGGGATTGGGGAAGGGGAAATTGGAAAAGTTAAAATGCCACCAATACTGTTCTTAATGAGATTCAAACATTTTTCTTAGATAAATGTTCACTTAATTTCTGTAAGCCTTTGTGGTTCATTTCTAGTGTCCCGAAAATGTTGATCCTGAATATTTTTTTCTAGTGTGTTCATTTCCTTTATGGATGAAAAATTAGGGAAGCTTTATTCCATCATTTTCAGAAATGTAACTATATAATCTGATATTTTTAAGTGATGTAGCAGCAAAATATAGATATTCATAAATGTCTATAAACTATAAAAGAGAAACATCAGCATAATACTGGAAAGGCAAAAACAATAATCACAAATCCTGCAGGCATGCCTTTTGATGACTACATTATAGAATGGTTGGTTAGTGGTTCAAAATGGAAGTATTTTTAGAAAAAGGGAAAAAGAATGTCTGCTTGATATATGAGAATATGTGGAATTGTTTCTACACTTTTATTCTTCAGACATACTTTACGTCCTCTGAATGGGAAATTTTATCCTCTTGTTTCTGAGTATACATTTCTCTTTGCTTAGAATAGAATCATTCCTTAATATGCTTGACTATCTCCTCTTTGTTTCAAGAGATCCTACTATATGGTTCTGTGGCATCCTGATTTTATACAGTCACAACATCAATCACATTGCAATTGTTCCTTAAATGTCTATCTTTACCAGTAAAAGTTGAGTTTCGGTGAGAGCAGAACAGATTTCACTATTATTTCTAACACTTAGGAGATAATTCAATACACATTAACTAAATCAAGATGATATAAGTTGGATCATATTAGAGCAAGAAAGATTCAAAAACACCTTTTAAAATTCTGCTTCCTTACCATCTTCTGCATCTTTTTCTTCTTTCTCACTTACTTAACCTGGAAAAGTCTTAAACATTAAAATTAACACTCGACGCTTTGCTAGAAAACAATATTGTGTTATTTTATTCTGATATAATTAACATCACTGGAAGAGTTTGAAAAAAACTGTTATCTGTGTAGGATATTGTAGAAATACTTTAAACAGGAAATTATTTGGAGAATTATTCCCAAAGAGATCCTTATTATAATACATAATTATAGTGTATTGCAGAAAAGACCACATGCTCTTATGCACTTGAGGCCTCTGAAAAGCATGTACACTAGGAAGTTTCATTTGCTGAAGATCACTGAAAAAAATTACACATCAAAAAGTAGTTATTTTTACTATTTAGAAAGTGAATTTCTAAATCCATCATCTCTGTGAAGAATCATAAAATTAAGAGATCTTCCAAAGCTTCCTAGAGGCAAACTCTAATCCTGGAGTTTAATCATTTCCATTACATTTTATTTATTCGAACAATGAGTTTTTGCATTGTTTCATAGATTCATTTGTTAAATAACAGTCCAGGTACTGCCTTACACCCTTGGAATTATAAAGATGAATGAAGTTGGTTTCTTTCCCTGAGAAATTTATATTCTGGGGGTAAGAGAGATGGAAAAATATAATTATTGTATGATATGATAATTGCTCTGAAGAATTTATATACTAGAGGCTATGGAATGGAGAAAGTATATAACTCCAGTTGGAATGAAGTGTGAGAAGAAATTTCATGAGAAATGTAATTAAATCATCTTGAAATAAAAGTATGAGTTAATCAGATGGATGAAGGAAAAAAATATATTGCAAGGGAGGGTGATAGGGTGGAAGTTAACAGGTTAATAAATGTTAACTAATGTTAATGTTAAAATGGGGTCTTTTCTAATCTGGAGTTTTGGATGATGCTTCCAAGCTGATGATAATAGCTATGAAAAGCTGACACATTCTAAGATAGATGTTAGATCATCTATTAATGCCCACAAAAATCCATTTGTGTAATCATTATCAGTATTTCTGGTAGAGGTTATTAGCAGTCTTCTCCTCCTTAGACAATGGAAAGATAAAATCTTCATATAGATTGGTTGAGAATATTTAATATCTGAAACTAGAGAACATTTGTTTATTAGGAATGATAAGGCGTCAGCTCAAGATTTTACCTAAATACGTTCAAGAACAATTCAATTGAATAGTTTTTAAAGGGAAGTGGTGGCAAAGAATAATTGCCTTACTAAGTTACTTCCTTTAATCAATTAGTTACTGCAATCTGAGAGCGTCTGGTGTGCACAGGGATTGCAGATAATGTGTCGGATTGAAAGCCATAGGCCAGATCATAGAAAGCTCCATATATATTGCTAAGGTGTATGCAGGTGGTGGTGGAGTACCTGATCAAATTTGCCTTTTAGGAAGTCACTTCTCTAGACATACGGAAGGAATCACAGTGGAATGAATTAAATATTGAAGTGGGATGACCACTCAGTAGGTAATTACAATCTTCTAGGCAAGAGCTATAAGAACCAAAACTAAAGTAAGAGAAAGAAAGAAAGAGAAAAAAAGAAAGAAAGAGAAAAAAAGAAAGAAAAGGAAAGGAGAGAAAAGAAAAGAAAAGAGGGGTGCCTGGGTGGCTCAATCGTTAAGCATCTGCCTTCCACTCAGGTCATGATAGCAGAGTCCTGGTATTAAGCCCTGTATCTGGCTCCCTGCTCAGCAGGAAGCCTGCTTCTCCCTCTCCCACTCCCCCTGCTTGTGTTTCCTCTCTTACTGTCTCTCTCTCTGAAAAATAAATAAATAGAATCTTAAAAATAAAAAGAAAGAAAGAAAGAAAATAGGCTCAAAAGATACTTGGGAGACAGAATACATGACTTGGTTATCAATTATACATAATATATAGAAAAAGAATTTGAACATTGTCAAGAATTCTGTCTTAAGATGTCTACTAAAATGGAGAACATCTATGGAGGAGCAATGTGACTAGAAGGAGAATTTATTTTTGGACTGGATAAGTGGTGCATAAGTTGCCTCTGGGACATCCAGGTGGAGCTAAATGTACAGATCTAGCCCTGAGAGGCCAGAGTTGAAAATACAGTTGCACTTGTTTTTATCTATTATGAAGCCACAAATGTCATATGACACAGTCTGAATGAGATGCAATTAGAAATTTGCTACATGGAGGAATTTTTACATCCAGGAAGGTTTTCATATCCTTGATTGCAAAAGATGTACTTATCTGGCATGTCCTCTGTCCTCTTTTCTTTTGTCATTTCCCCTTTCTTCTTCCTACTGCAATGAGATCCTGATGCCTCAAGGTACAAAAGCCATTTGAATTCATTAGCAACAGCATAAGGACAATACCTGCAAACTAGGGATTAGGAAGCAGAAAGTTAGAGTCAGGATTCCTCTTAGCATCACTAAAATACCCTGGACTCCTGTATTTCTTCTTACATGAGATGAATAAACCCATAATATTTAATCCATTATTAATAAAAGTGTATATTAAGAGTTAAATACTGTCAAAACTGATACAGGAGTCATTCACTCTTACAAGGTAGTTGAATAAGAGACTATTAATGCCCAAGGTACTCAAGTGCTCAGGAGCTAATCTGTTGTTTTTTTTTTTATCATGTGCATACACTGAGTTGCCACACAAGCCAAGAAGAAGAAGGAGGAGGAGGAGGAGGAGGAGGAGGAGGAGGAGGAGGAGGAGGAGAGCTGTGTAGAAGAGTAAGGGAACAAACTGAAGCAAATAAGCCTAAGAAAAGTCATTTAAAACTTACCTAGTATTTCAGTTGTTTACTAACTTAATTCTATAGCTATGTGTCAGGCACTCACATATCAGTGAGTGGCCTCCTTGGGGGCAGCTAAAATCGGTAGAGATTTTTCTACATGGTTTCCCAATGATTGCAATTGCCTTCTTTCTTTTTTTTTTTTAAAGATTTTTATTTATTTAATAGACAGAGAGAGATCACAAGTAGGCAGAGAGGCAGGCAGAGAGAGGGGGAAGCAGGCTCCCTGCTGAGCAGAGAGCCCAACGTGGGGCTCGATCCCAGGACCCTGGGATCATGACCTGAGCCAAAGGCAGAGGCTTAACCCACTGAGCCACCCAGGTGCCCCTGCAATTGCCTTCTTGATGGTTTTACTGAAATCTATTCTTACTCTTTACCTTTGTTTCTATTTCCGTCCCTTAACTCCCTGACTTCCAGGTATCTCTAGGCTTATCCTGAATCTCCATTGCCCTGTGTGCTTGAGAATCACACAAACATTGTGAACTCCCTCTGTTTGTGTGATAAAAGAGGGCTGTTGTGGATTGAATTGTGTCCCTTCCCCACAAATTCATATGTGGAAATCTTGGGATCATTGCCAATGTAATTAGATGAGATCATAATGCAGCACAGAGGACCCCCTAATTTAATGTGACTGGTGTCCTTGTCAAGAAGGTAAATTTGGACATAAACACACACACGCACAAGGAGAACACCATGCAAAGATAAAGGCAGAGATCAAGAAAATGTTTCCATACACCAAGGAACGCTGAAGATTACCAGAAAAACCACCAAAAGCTGGGGAGAGTCAAGGAACTGAGTCTTCCTCATACCCTCAGATGGAACAAATCTGCTGGTACCTTATTCTCAGACTTCTAGCTTCCAGAACTGTGAAACAATAAATTTCTATTGTTTGAGACAATCAGTTTGTGATCATTGTCATACAGCCTTAGCAAAGTAATGCATAGGCTTTAGTTTTTTTTTCCCTTGGTATTCCAACAAAAAGAATTCTTCTTGTTATTATCCTTTTTTAACCCTTTTCTTTTTCTCCTCAGAGAGTACATCCAGGACCTCTTGGGACCTCTCTTTCAAATCAGCCATAAAGGAATATTCTTATGATACATTCTTGAGGAAGTGCTCGTTGCACTTATATTTCAAAACCAAACAGTTATTAATGGTCTTCCTCTTGATGATTGTGTTGGAAAGGTTGATTAATTCTATTCCTTAAGGTGTGATTTAACATTCATTTATCTCCTTATTTATCCTACTGGAATGGCAAAAAGATGAGAAAATGAACTTTCATGGAGATTGTAAGGTTTTGATGAAACATTTAATTCAGAATTAAAACAAAATGCTTAATGCCAATGCCATCTCTTTCCAACTTAGAGCGAGTGACAGTTTAGTCACCCTCAACTTAAACTAAACAGGGGGTATGTTCTCAAGGAGGCCTAGTAGAAGGATGTGGGAGAGGAAATCTGTGCTATATTTCAGAGTTTATGATGAAAACTGTTTCAGATCATAGAGAGCTAGATAAAATTTGGAAGGGATGGGGAAAAAAAAAAAGGTTAAAAGGTAGAATATTACTGTACTTTATTCCAAGAAAAGATATTCTGTCCCCTTTGGAGAGCAGCATGATTCAAAGGGAGGTTCAGCCAATGGCCATCTGCATTAGACCAATACCCCAAGCACCCTGGACTTCCATACCCTGTGCCAGGCCACAGAGTCATTTTGGCCTATTTTCATATGGATGCTTCAATAATACACAGATAGTTGCATTACAGAACAGTAAAGGACAAGCCCTTTTTGCTGTAATTCAACTTAATTCAAGCCACATTTATCAAATACTTCAGTGTGGCATGTACTGTGCTAAAAGGATTTGGGCTATGTCTTATTCCATTCTCAGTCTGGTGAGAGAGATCAAAATGTTTTCTTGTCTTCATGCAATATCTCAGACTTGTAATACATCAAGAGCAGAGATCAAGTCACACTCTTCTTTGTATCTCTACAGTGCTTCACATATAATAGATCCTTGGTAGAAATGAAATAATACAGATACTTATAAGGAAGCTACAGAGACCCAGAAGAAAGGGCAATTAATTCTACCAGGAGACATTAAAGAGAAACTCATTAAGGAAGCTATAATTAGATTGGGACTCAAAAGATACTTAGAACTTCACTTGGATAGAAAAACATAGGAAAAAGCCATTTCTGGCTGAGAGACTAAAATTAATAAAGGCAGGAAGGCAAGGAAGCATGACTTGATGAAAACAAAAGTAATAAAGTCAACTAAACACATAATTCATTATATCCTTCATTTTTTTTCAAGGACTTTATTAATAAGGACCTTAATAAGGTATTTATTAAACTTGTCTACTGAACCTGAGGTTTGAGGGGCTCAGCACCTCTGGGTGACTGGTCAGGCCCTTTGACTCCACAGGCCTCCTACATGGAAGGGTAGTTTTAAAGAACAAGATAATGCACAAAAGAGGGACAATATACCCATGTGAGGAGCCAACTTTCCATGTTGATGGTAAAGGAAGAGCCTTTGGATTCAAGTGCCATTTTTTTTTTTTAAAGGAGGGTCTAATAAGAGGTAGAATTTTCAACGTCCATATTCTCAACCATAGCATTTTACCTTCCACAGAAGTCTAGGCTTTAATATCCTAAATGCCACTTTGAAGTAATTACTCTCCTCTGCTTTTGTTTAAACATCCAAATGCTTGTATTTTTAAGCAGCAATTCCAGAGGACGTTGGCTCCTGGATGTTAAGAGGTTCAGAAGGAACATATGGTAGTGTGCTTTCAGAATTTTAGTAATGAAATCACTATTATTACTTCCCTCTCTGCCTGTTACCTTCAGCTCACCATGAAGGCAATTTTATTATTTCTGCTGTACAGCTTTCTCCAAGTCATTATGACTCATTCAGACCCTCAATGATTGTAAGGACAAAGAAGAATTATAAACAATTAGAGGTGAAGAAAATTAGAAGTCTGTCTAAATACACCAGTAGTGGGGGGAGGAGTCAAGATGGCGGAGCAGTAGCAGCTGAGACGACATCAGGTAGCAGGAGATCAGCTAGATAGCTTATCAAACCATTGCGAACACCTACAAATCCAACGGGAGATCAAAGAGAGGAAGAACAGCAATTCTGGAAACAGAAAATCGACCACTTTCTGGAAGGTAGGACCAGCAGAGAAGTGAATCGAAAGCGACGGGAGGATAGACCGCGGGGGAGGGGCCGGCTCCCGGCAAGCGGCGGAGCCACGGAGAACTAAATCGGGACTTTTAAAAGTCTGCTCCACGGAGGGACATCACTTCAGAGGCTAAAAGGGGTGAAGCCCACGCGGGGTCAGCATGGCCCCAGGTCCCACAGGGTCACAGAAGGAACGGGGGTGTCTGAGTGTCGCAGAGCTCGCAGGTACTGGAGCGGGGAAGCCGGCTACAGAGACAGAGCTGAGGAGTGAGCTCTCAGCTCGGGGTTACCTTGAACCGGTCGCAGGCTGGGTGAGCTCGGAGCGCGGCTGGAGGCGAGGGAGATGGGAGTCATTGGGGCTTTTTTCTGGGGGTGCACTGAGGAGTGAGGCCCTGAACTCTCAGCTCCTCCGGGCCGGAGACTGGGAGGCCGCCATTTTCATTCCCGTCCTCCGGACTCTACGGAAAGCGCTCAGGGAACAAAAGCTCCCGAAAGCGAAACCGAGCGGATTACTCAGCCCGGCCCCTGGGAAGGGCGGTGCAGCTCTGCCTCGGGCAAAGACACTTGAGAATCACTACAACAGGCCCCTCCCCCAGAAGATCAACAAGAAATCCAGCCAAGACCAAGTTCACTTAA
>PISX010034020.1:0-13476 GCA_004024625.1 Mellivora capensis
TGCTTATGAATTAAAAGTGAGACGAGGGGTCATGGTTGGGTTTTTTAATGAGGTGAAAATTTTGCTTTGGATGTCACTGTGGATTGGGTTCTACCAAATGAATGAAATGAAGGGAAAAGTGAGCAACTGAGTCATGAATGACTGGAAAGATGTTTCAAAGGTAAACCAGGGAAGTTAGTCTCATTAAGGAGAGAATGATGGCAAGAGGGAAAAGGGGGTAAATTGTTAGGATTCATATATTGTAGGAACCAGTAAGTCAAAGTATTGTTGGAGTTCATGGTCTGGAGATAGTCAGCTAGACGGTTAAGAAGTGGTGTTCTACTGTTGAGAAGGTTGAAAATCATATATGAGTTAAGCTTGACATTTTAGATAATTGACAAGATCTTGTATCACCTTGGGTTGACCCCTATAGTAATGCTGCTACTGGATTACCTACAGGCAATGTCCCAAATCTTATTTTGAGACTATGTTTTCTACTCACTCTGGTATAGAGGTTGGCAGCATCTGTGTCCCCTGGAAGCTTGCTAGAAATGTAAACTATTGGGGACTACTTTAGGCATACCGAATCAGTACTTGTATTTAATAAGATCCACAGGTGATTTCTATGCACATTACTATTGGGCAAGCACTCATTAAATGATTAGGAAGGTGGGTTAAACCACCAGAATAACTGGCATCACATCCCAGCTTCACTGTTTTCTAGTGTCTCTGGATGCATTTCACTTCCCTGATCCTCATTTTCTTCACCTATAAAATCAGGATTATAATTTTACATGGTAGGTTTGAGGATTGAACTAAGATTATTCTCTTTAACTAGGAAGTTTGGTGGGATTCACACATCTTGATGGTAATAATGGCTACAGTAACAGCAAACTGGGCACAGAGTTTGGGAGGCCTCATTACAAATGTTATAGAAAAGGTCTGAGAAGTACCTAATGAATGTTAGCTATTGTTCCTGAAACATGAGAAGACACCATAGAAAATCCAGTATTGTAAGTATATGAGCACATTTGTCGGGGGGGATGTCATTTACTGAATCACCCACTTAGCTCTTGATGAACATTCACAGGAGAAACTTCTTTCAGGTTCTAGAGTGAGAGCAATTATGCCTACAGAACAATGACATATTTTCATACCATTAAAGATGTGAATGCTTCTTCATCTTGGCCACTAGAAAGCTCAACTTGAAACTGGATATGACCTTATCCTATTAATTGTTATTCTTTTTATCCTCTTTGGGTTTTATTCTCCTCGAGTTTAGCTTATAGTGTGAGCCTCATTTTTTTCTTTATCCATTTCACCTATTCCAGTAACTACCAGACATCGAGACTTGCAGTACTTAATACAGTGTGGCATTTGCACAATGGTAAACAAATATACATAGGAAAGAGAGAATAAAGAGAATAGAGAATCTAACAGCAGTCCCAACCATACATACTTGATTTCTTTCAAATTAGGTACTATAGAACAGTGAAGAAAGATTGCCTTTTTTAAAAAGGGCTGCATTTTAAAATATATCTGCTGACTCAGCTGGATCCCTATAGGAAAAAAATAATATATACTGAACCTATACTGAACCTACTTTGCACCATGAAAACAAATAAATAATTTCCAGGTACATTGCAATTTTAAATGTGAAGGATAAAACAATAAATTATAGAAAATAATATAGGAAAATATCTTCATGAATTCAGGGCAAGGGGACATTTCTTAAAATTTTACAAAAAGCATCATCACTTATAGGAAAAGATTGATAAATTGGACTTCATGGAATTTAAAGTAGTTCTGCTTACCAAAGACATAAGAGAGTTAAAAGGCAAGTCGCATAGTAGGAGAAGCTATTTTCCTATAATAAAAGCAACAAAGTGCTCAGATCTAGAATCAGTCACTAAGAAAAAGGAAGACAACTTTAGAAAAATGGAAAAATGACTTAAATTTTGTTTTAAGATTTTATTTTTAAGTAATCTCTGCACTTAATGTAGGGCTAGAACTTTTCACCCCAAGATCAATAGCTGTAAGCTCTACTGACAGAGACAGGCAGCACCCCTAAAAAAATGATGTAAAATTTTTAACGGGGGGGAGGGGAAGGGAGTTGCACGTTGCCAATACACATTTAAAAAGTTGCTCAATCTCATTAGTTATCTGGAAAATAAATTAAACCAAAATGAGAAACACTTATATATGTTCCCAAAATGGTAAAATTTTTAAAAACTGGCAAGTTAATAAATTCAAAATGGATGAAAGACCTAAATGTGAGACAGGAAACCATCAAAATCTTAGAGGAGAACACAGGCAGCAATGTTTTGACCTCTGCTGTAGCAACTTCTTACTAGACACATCTCTGAGGCAGGGCAACAAAAGCAAAAATGAACTCTTGGGACTTCATCAAGATTAGAAGCTTTTGCACAGTGAGGAAACAATCAACAAAACTAAAAGGCAAAAAACCAAAAACCAAAAAACAAAACAACAACAACAACAAAACAATCTAAAAGGCAACCTATGGAATGGCAGAAGATAAAAGCAAATGACATATCAGATAAAGGGTTAGTATCTAAATTCTATAAAGAACTTATCAAACTCAGCTCCCCCAAAATAAGTAATCCAGTTGAGAAACAGGCAGAAGAAATTAACAGACATTTTTCCAAAGGAGACATTCAGATGGCTAACAGACACATGAAAAGATGGTCAACATAACCCATCATAAGAGAAATACAAATCAAAACCACGATGAGATACCACCTCACACTGGTCAGAATGGCTAAAATTAACCACACAGGGAACAGCAGGTATTCGTGAGGATGTGGAGAAAGGGGGATCCTCTTACACTGCTGGAATGCAAACTGGTGCAGCCACTCTGAAAAACAGTATGGAGGTCCCTCAAAAAGTTAAAAATAGAACTACCCTACAACCCAGCAATTGCACTACTAGGTATTTACCCAAAGAAAATAAAAATACTGATTTGATACATGCACCCCAATGTTTACAGCAGCATTATCAACAATAGCCAAAATATGGAAAGAGCCCAAACTTCCACTGACAGATGATATGGTGTAAAGAAGATATGGTGTGTACACACACACACACACACACATATGCACACACGCACACACACACAATGGAATATTATTCAGCTATCAAAAATAAAGAAATATTGCCATTTGCAATAATGGGGATAGAGTATATTATGCTAAGTAAAATAAGTCAATCAGAGAAAGATAAATGCCATTTGATTTCACTCATATGTGGAATTTAAGAAAAACAGATAAACTTGGGGGAAGGGGAAAAAAGAGAGGGAAACATACCATAAGAGACTCTTAAGGATAGAGAACAAACTGAGGGTTGTTGGAGGGGTGGTGTGTGGGGAATGGGCTAAATGGGTGATGGTGTTGAGAAGGGCACTTGTGATGGGCACTAGGTGTTATATGTAAGCGATGAACCACTAAATTCTACTGAAACCAACACTACACTATATCTTAACTAACTAGAATTAATAAAATAAAATGGGCTGTCAATAGCAAGTTTTGTCAAAGTATTGCTGGTAGGAGGCTAAATTAACAAAATCACTATGAACAACAGCTGGCATTATCTTGTATAGTTGCAAATACGTATGCCCAAATGCCCTGTAATTCTACTCTATGTTATTTACAACAGTGAAATGTATGCACAATTGTACCAAAAGAATATTCATAATTATTCATCTTTGCCTCTTGAAACAATCCTGAGTTCCCTTAACAGCAGATGTCATGCGTAAACTGAAGTCTGTTTATTTATTTATTTATTTTTATTTATTTTTTTAAAGACTTTATTTATTTGTTTGACAGAGAGAGAGAGAGAGAGAGCACAAGTTGGGGGAGCAATAGAGGGAGAGGGAGAAGCAAGCTCTCCGCTGAGCAGGGAGCCCAATGTGGGGCTTGATCCCAAGACCCTGACATCACGACCTGAGCCAAAGGCAGGTGCTTAACTGACTGAGGCACCCAGATGCTCCTGTAGTAAATTTATACAATAAAATATCAAATAGTGATGGAAATGAATGAACAATGATAACCTACAACAACATGGATGAGTGTCACAAACACTGCTGGCTACAAAGCCAGACTGGAAGGAATGTATGTTGTATGGTTTCATCCATATGAAATTGAAAAAGGTAATATTTAATTATCAATTACAAATAAGATGGTGGAGAGGAAGGAGGAAGAGTATAAAGGAGAGGGCATCATAACTGCAAGAGTATAAAGGAGAGGGCATCCTGAGGTTTGGCAATATTCTGGGCCTGGCTTAGTCATGCTTTAATTGAGCTGTGTATTTATGTGATTTATAGTTTTCTATATGGGTTATACCTCTTGGAAAATACAGTCTATAAATTAATACCTTAAAATATGATAAACATTTCCAGGAGTTGGCATCAAAACTTCTTTATTTTTATATTTATTTTTAAAACACTTGATTCTAATTTGCTATTAGGTAACATTGGATATATATTAACAGTAAATCTCAAAAATTATTTCATCTGATTCTTTAACACAAACAAAAATTTTGCTGTAATTCTCAACCTGTTTTATAAATCTCAGAAGCAAAATCTCTGTGGGCTATATGCATAACTTCCTCAAAGCCATTTGTCAAATAGCACAAGAGTAACAAATAGACATTTCAGCTTTGGGTTTCTCTCTTAGTTTTATAAATCAGAAACTCTCAGTTTTGATAGGATGAATACCTTATTTTTTAACATTTTCCTCTCCTATCCCAACTCAGTCTGGCAGCTTAAATGCACAATTTTATTCAACTGGGCCAAAAAAGACTAGGCCCTACTGAATATAAGTAGAGGTGGGAGGTGGGAGGAGGCCTGAATTTTGAGAATATCATTTCTGATAAGGTACATAAATATATGTCCAGCAGTGATGGTGAAGAAAAATTGAGGCTAAACATTAGATAATCTGCTTCTCTGTTGATTTTAAAAATATAATAATGGCTTGCTATAATTCAACCATGTCACTGTTCCAAGTCCCCTTGTTTAAGACATGAATGTTTTTAAAAGCAAAGATGAAGTTTTCTCCTTGATATATCAATTGATGGTTATTACTACAGTAAGACAAATTCAGAATGTTTATTTCATTAAAACATTGCATAGTGCTATTTCCCAAATGAAAATGAAAAACCAATACTAATTTATCGACTCTTTTGAGAAAATAAAGAAAAATTATGTATTTTCCCACTTTGTTTAGCTATTTCTTTTCTAATATTAAAAAAAGGTTAAAAGCCATCTAGCATTTTTATTTGTAATTAGATATGCATTTACCCACTTAACACATACTTCACAATTATCAGAGACTTTACAATTTCCAAATGAGTTTTTAAGTGTTATTTTTAAAGCTTCTTTTCCTGGTCTTAATTTCTTTTTCAGATATAAATGTACTTTATCACCATATCATCAGGATCGTGTCTGTTTTTGCATTTCTTATGTATGAAAAATTTTGAGGACATTTTAAGCTGATTAAAGACGTCTAATATTATGGCTTTTACCAGGATACCTTTTCTGTTGTGCTGTGACTGTGGTTTTTATTCATGTGCATTCAGTTTTACTTTCTCTATCTAAAAATATATATTTAAAAATTATTTTGAGATGGAGGTATGAGAAATTCTGGTCTGTTGTAGGTTGGGTGACCTTGGACACGTAACAGAGTTCCCCCACCTTGAATTTCTCCATATGTAAAACACAGTTTAGAACAGCTTTCAAGTATAGAATAAAGATGAACGGCATTGTACATATAAAATCCTTTGCATTCCTCAGGGAAAAAAAATGTGATGATTGTAAATGCTTATATTTATAGCCCTTTAGGATGAATTATTATTGCATTCTAACCTTAAGTCCTCTAAAATCATTCCTCTGATGTGGAGCAAGAATTCTTTCACCCCATGTTACAAGTGTGAAAACTGAGGTTTGGAGCATCCCTAAATATGTGTAGTGTGGTTTTAATAATATTAGTAATATCATTAATGTATCAGACTAATATTTTTATAGGAAAAGTGGCATTTTCAAACTACATTTTATAAACAACTTCAAAATCCTTGACTTTGTTCAAAATATTTCCATTGTTCTGAGGATAAACACTGATGTCCCAACCATCTATTACATGATGGCTGCATAGCCAGGTCTCCACTGAACAATCCATTAACAACTCACAGTCACCCTTACCCTCTCTCTATGTTTAATAAGTATTTGTCCTGATACCAATGCTATATGAAGTAATGTTAACACTCCATTTTATGCATGAATTAACACTTGTGCACAATGTCACATTGACTGGAGAATATTCTTCAAACACAGGCAGTTTGCCTTTGGTGCCTCTGCCTAAAAGCATCACAGTATGATGGATTTTTGCATGTTTCTTTGGCATTTCATAGCATCACTCAATTATCCCATTGTTTAAATTGGGGTTGGATATAAAGGGCCTCCAAAATTTGGAAGTACCTGCCTCCAAATTATTTTTCAGCCTTTTTCTAGAAAACTAGTCATTTTATAAAGATGGCCTTTTGCACTTCTCTTATCATGGCTGGTCTTTTGTCAATAATCTTATATCTTCTTCAGTACTTAGGTTCATTCACACATCTGTATTTCCTCTTGGATCTACTTTCAACCTGTATGTTCTTCCATACACTTGTGTTAGGAATGCAAACTAATATTTCATGGCTTAATTCAAGGCACATTGCCTTTGGAAGACTTCTATTGCCCCTTTCCCAATCCAGGCAAATCTTACTAGTCCCTACTTTGGGCTGCACTATAGGTTAAATCTACTTCTCTCACTTCACCTGGTATTTTTTAAGGGGGTTCAGTAGGCAGCAGGGATGTGGAATTTACATTCTGACTGCATGGGATTATATATATATATATACTTATTTAAGATTTTATTTATTTGACAGACAGATCACAAGTAGGCAGAGAGGCAGAAAGAGAGGAAGGGAAGCAGGTTCCCCGCTGAGCAGAGAGTCCGATGTGGGGCTCAATCCCAAGACTCTGGGATCATGACCTGTGCTGAAGGCAGAGGCTTTAACCCACTGAGCCACCCAGGTGCCCCCTGACAGCATGGGTTTAAATTCTGACTCTGCCACTTAACTATTTGTGTGATATAGGGTGAGTTACTTAATTCTTCTATGCCTCAATCTACTCATTTGAAAATAACCTCATTGGGTTATTGTGAGGCTCACTGGAGTTAATTTATGTAAAGAGTAGAACAATTCCTGCTCTATAATACGTGCTACAGAAATGTTAGCAATTTCTTTCTTTCTTTTTTTTTTTTTTAATTGTGCTTAAGGTTTCAGCTATCTGCTCTGTAAAGACAGGGAATAGCTGTTTCTTATCTATCATTTAATCTTTAGGCCCTAGCACACGGCTAGATGCATATAAATAAGGTGTTTTCTGCGTGGTTGGTGGATGAATAAATGAGTGGTCACTTAGGAGGTTCCAGCTATCTTTCCCCCTGCAATAATGGGACAACCTTATTTGAAATGGTATCTGTGATTAAATATTAAATAGTACATAACCAAAAATTCCTATTCATGAGTAAATTTTATCCCAAATGTTTATCTATTCATTAGTAGAGCTGTACTATTACAAGAATCTAAAAAAAAAAAAAAAAATACAGCTTGGTGAAATCATAGGTTTATTTCAAAACACCTATCTTTTTTTTTCTCAAGGCTGACATTTTAAACAGCAATGACAGATGCAATGTTCTCTCACACAAGTACAGAGTAATTCATTAACATACATATGAAAGGAAGAAGTCTACATTCAATCTTTACTACCAAAGTCCTTGAGAAATAAAAGAAATTCAAAGCAGCTACAAGTGTAGCTTGTAAAAAGTCAAACTGGTTTTATCATTCAAGAACACCAGGTTGGTAGCAGGAGCTTTTGGTAACTAGACACCTGCTGAATTTGCTTTAGGGTTGAGGTTGGGGGAAGAAGAGCTTAAAATAGAAATTTACCTGACAATCTGAAATGACAGAATCTTATGTAGAAGAACTAAAGGGGACTTTTGTAATCAAATTATTCAAAACATACCTTTTATAAGTCCACAGAGATGAATGTATTGTCTGGGTAACATAGCTGGTTAAGGACAGATTTGATTTAGGAATACATTTTATAATAGATAGTTTTATATATATGGGTTGCATTTTAGCATGGTTTCATGGTGGGATGAATCAGGATGAGGCAGAGTGTTACAGTCTGAGCCTAAAATAAAGTCTGAGGGTGTTTTTGAATTGCTGAACATCAGGATAAAGGTTACAAACAAAAGCCATCAATTATCTAGTGGTATGTACCTACAGAGTCTTTCCCAGGGACAGGTTAGGTTCTGAAAGGCTGTTCATAGTTCATTTGTTCTGAAGGTCAAAGTGACACTATGCAATTGACTGCCAACCAGTAGGCAGCAGAGTGGTTGATACAATTTTATTTTGATGTATAGCTTTGTTCTTACTATAGAAATTCATAAGAGTAGGGCTTCTGGACCTAATTTTTTTTTATCAATACTTACATCAAATATCTTATATTAAATGTTTAGTGTCTGTCTTACTTTGGGTCCCTTAGAAGCAGAGCCTGAGGCAGACATTCAAGTGTATGATTTAGGGGCCGAGCACTCCCATGAGAAAGGGAGCGAGGGAAGCAGAAGAGAGCCTGGGAAGGAGCTAAGCAAGAAAGGGTTGGTTCTCAGCTCTTGTCTGGCTTCAGCCTGATCCCATAGGGAGTCTGGGGTGTAAACTCTAGACCAAGTGCAGCTGTGGCCATTAAAAGCTGAGGATGGGCACACTGTGTATTAAATAGGATCTGGACAGTGTTTCAATAGCATCTACCACCAGGCTTATTGTGAAGCTATCTGTCCTGAAGATATGGCTTAATATTTAGGTAATTATTATGCCAATAGCAAATTCAATTAAAAAAAAAGCAGCACACGGGTTTTGTGTGGGTACTGTTTGGGAAGGATACTGTAACATCAAAGGTATGCCCTCAGGAATCTCAACTTTTATACTCAAGTTTCATTTGGTTCTCTAACAATGGACCTCTAAAAAGCCCCAATCTCAGTGAGCCTCAGGCTTTTAATCTGTAAAATAGGAAAAACAATAGCATCTATCTGCTATGCCAGTTGCCTGGCTCAAGAAAGTTACCATATGTCAAAGGACCTAAAAGTCTTGAAAACAAGAGGAGAAGGAACTAGTCCAGAGGAAGTTTTAAAATGTAAGTTAGAAGATTTTTCTATGAGTAACTATAGCAGTGTGAAATATATACATGTTTGGCCAAATTGAGGGAGGTAATTAAAAGTAGCAAGAAGAGGGAGGGACAAGATGGCGGGGAACTAGGAGAAGGCGCCATTTCAACCTGTCCCCTAAAGTGAGCTGATTACCTACCAAGGAACTCTGATCACCCATGAAATCAGCCTGAGATTAGAATTATACATGTCTGGATCTCTACGGGGGCAGAAGACCCCAGTAGGCAGGTAAAGCAGAGTGGGAACACCGGACTGGTATCTGAAGATAAACAAAAGGGGGAGGGAGCCACCAGAAGCGACCCATTGGAAAGTGATACCCCAATAATACGAGAGTGCCCTGCGACTGGGGACCAGCATTAACTTGAAGTCTGGTAGAAAGCACTCAAAAAGAGCATAGGATTGCAGCATGAAATTGTGGGAATTGGAATGGTTAGGGACAGGGGTTTAAGTCCCCTGACCAAGGACAGCCAACCCCTGGCACTGAGCCAGAGAGAGTGCGGAGGAGAAACCAGGTCTTGGTCCCTGAGTCGCGAGCGAGAGCTCCTAAGGGCGCTTGGCGTGCGGGAGGGGCTGGGACCCCTGCTAGCCAGCAGAAACAGCCTTTTTGCAGTTCCCATGCATGCGCCCTGCCATGCTTTCAGAGCCTGAGATGTGGATGCGCCCCACGCCCTCCCCTGAGAGAGGTGCACGGAAGCGCCAGCCCAGTGCTCTCGGACCCAGAAAGTCTGAGTGCTCCCAGCCGTGGCCAGTGGGATAATCTCAGTGTGCGATCACTGCTTGGAACCTCTCTGGAGGTCTGTAACTGCCCAGACAGCTGCCGCTGTTGCGGTTTTGGGTACAAGCAGGAGTTCCTGTGTCCCCAGGAACCACGACTGGGAATGTGCTCTGCCAGCGGCCAGGGGGGAGCTTGTGTGCTCTGCAGCACCCAGAGGGGAGCAGACTGAGGCTTCTCTCTGAGAAGGAGGTCTGGGTGCAGTTTGCTTTCCTCTAAACCTCCAAAAACCATCAAGAGCTGCCAAGGGGAGAGAAAACAAATGAACAAACATAAAAACCTCCAGAGAACAAAAGCCTGAAAAACCAGTTTCCTCAGAGCCCACCCCCTTGAGGGGGGGAGGCGGGAGGACTTAACTCAGGAAACACTGCCTGAAAACCCACGAGGTAGGCCCCTCCCCCAAAAAGCCAACGGGGGGTAGTGGTGGTGGTGGTGAAACAAAACCCGACAAGAGAACAACCACTACTACTTCATAGATACAACTTTTATTTTTAATTCGTTCCCACTATTCTGGTTCATTTTTAAAATTTAAAAAAAAATTTATTTTTTATATAGATTTTTTTAGCCTATTTACCATCACAGTGAGATATCCAGTACATCAAATTCAATAATAACCTTTTAAACTGAACTTTTTGATAGATATACCCATGTTTTTCTTTTGCTTTTCTATTTTTTAAATTTTACTTTAGTTTAGTTTAGTTCATTCTTTTCTTTATTTTTATTTTTTAATATTCATATAGAGTTAAACTTCAAGGTAATCCTCTTTCCCCAATCAATGCTACCCCTATAGGTAAACCAATTTTTAATCCCCTGTTATCTTAGGAAAGTTGAGTCCTTTAACAAAGATATCAAGATACATCCAGGAAGAATCAAAATAACCTTCCTCGCCCGCACTGAGTATTTATAACCACTCTCCCATCTTTTTCTTCCACCAGTGTTTCTGTGTATTTGTGTTTGTCCTGGTAGTATATAAATCTTATACTTGGGGTTCTTTTTGACGAGGTTCTTTTTTTGTTTGTTTGTTTTGCTTCTACATATATATGTATATATTTTATTCTTCTCTTGTCATATACTTTTATCAGTCTTTTTGTTTGTCTGTTTTTGCTTGTATACTTCACAAACCTTACCTTGGGGCCCATTTGGGCTGAGCCTTCTCTTTTATCCTTCTTTCTTTTTCCTGTCTCTCTCTCTATCTCTTTTTTTCTTCTCTCTCTTTTTCTTTTTTTCTTTCATTTGGATGGGGACTCTTGATTGCTCAGAAGCGTTCCAGGGTGCACCTTGATTGCACCACGGTCAATACAACCAGTTACATCCGTTCAGCCATTTCTCACAAAAATGACTAGGAGGAGGAATGCCCAGGAGAAGAAAAATTCAGAGAATGGGCCTTGTGCAACAGAGCTAATGGCTACCGACATAGACATTATGTCAGAAAGGGAATTCAGGCTAACAATTATCCAGGCAATAGCTCGGTTGGAGAAAGCCATGGACGACCAAACGGAATTGATTAGGGCAGAACTGAAAGCCACCAGGGATGATGTTCACAAGGCTCTCAATGAGTTCCAATCTAATCTAAATTCTCTAAAAGCTAGAGTAACTGAAACAGAAGACAGAATTAGTGATCTGGAAGACAAACAGATAGAGAGAAAGGACCAGGAGGAAGCCTGGAACAAACAGCTTAGAAGCCACGAAAACAGAATTACGGAAATAAATGATGCCATGAAACGTTCCATTGTCAGAATTATTGGAATCCCTGAAGGGGAGGAGAAAGAAAGAAGTCTAGAAGATATACTGGAACAAGTTCTCCATGAAGATTTTCCCAATCTCACAAATGGAACCAACATTCATGTACTAGAGGCAGAACGGTCCCCCCACCCCCAAGATTTTAGATTCTCAAAAGTCCTCGAGACACCTGATAGTAAGGATGAGGAATTATAATTCTAGAGAAACTCTCTTGAAGGCAGCTAGGACAAAGAAGCTCCTTACATACAGAGGAAAGTCCATCAGAATAATGTCAGACCTGTCCACAGAAACCTGGCAAGCCAGAAAAGGACTAGCGAGATATATTCAGGGCACTAAATGAGAAGAACATGCAGCCAAGAATACTTTATCCAGCAAGACTGACATTCAAAATGGATGGAGAGATAAAGAGTTTCCAAGACCGGCAAGGCTTAAAAGAGTATGCGACCACCAAGCCGACACTGCAGGAAATACTAAGGGGGGTTCCATAAAAGAGGAAAAATCCTAAGACTATCATTGAACAGAAATATAGAGACAATCTACAGAAAGAAAGACTTCAAAGGTAACACGATGTCAATAAAAACGTATCTATCAATAATCACTCTCAATGTGAATGGCCTAAATGCACCCATAAAACAACACACGGTTGCAGATTGGATAAAACCACAGGACCCATCCATATGTTGTCTACAAGAGACCTATTTCAAACCTAAGGATACACCTAGATTGAAAGTGAAGGGATGGAGAAGCATCTTTCATGCCAATGGGCCTCAAAAGAAGGCCGGGGTAGTGATTCTCATAAAAGATAAATTAGATTTTAAACTAAAGACTGTAGTAAGAGATACAGAAGGACACCACATCATTCTTAAAGGGACTATCCACCAAGATGATCTAACAATTGTAAATATCTATGCCCCCAATATGGGAGCAGCCAATTACATAAGAAAACTATTAATCAAGATAAAGAGTCATATTGATATGAATACATTGATAGTAGGCGATCTCAACACGCCTCTCTCAGTAATAGACAGATCATCCATGCAGAAAATCAATAAAGAATCAAAAGCATTAAATGACACATTGGACCAGATGGACCTCATAGATATATATAGAACATTCCACCCTAAAACAACAGAATACTCATTCTTCTCAAGTACACATGGAACCTTCTCCAGAATAGACCACATACTGGGTCACAAATCAGGACTCAACCGATACTAAAAGACTGAGGTATTCCCTGCATATTCTCAGAACACAATGCTTTGAAACTGGAGCTCAACCACAAGGAAAAGTTTGGAAGGAATGCAAACATCTGGAAGCTAAAGACCACCTTGCTTAAGAATGGTTGGATCAACCAGGAAATCAAAGAAGAACTTAAACAATTCATGGAAACCAATGAGAATGAAGACACTTTGGTCCAGAACCTATGGGATACAGCAAAGTAGGTCCTAAGGGGGAAATACATAGCCATCCAAGCCTCCCTCAAAAAAATTGAAAAATCCAGGATACAACAGCTGTCTCTACACCTTAAAGAACAGGAGAATCAACAACAAATTAAACCAACTCCACACACAAGAAGGGAAATAATCAAGATTAGAGCAGAGATCAATGAGGTAGAAACTAGAGATACAGTAGAATGTACCAATGAAACTAGAAGCTGGTTTTTTGAAAGAATCAATAAGATCGATAAACCATTGGCCACACTAATCCAAA
>PISX010034021.1:0-14448 GCA_004024625.1 Mellivora capensis
TGTGTCCATCCCTACCTGGGGCTCTGGCCACACCTCAAGTGTGTTCTTTCCCTGCCCCCCCTCCTGGGTACTTCCTTAACCTTCACACACCTGCTTTCTGCACTCCTCTCTGGCAGGGCCAGCTGTGCCCCACTGCATCTAAATAAGCCTGCACTGAGCAGAGCCAGCTCTTAGGCTGCGCTTGTATCTGTGGACGGAATCGGTGACCCCAACTCCCATCAAGGCTGCTGTGGCCCAGACAGAAATGCCCCCGGCTTAGATATACTCAGAGGAAGAGCTGAATGTCACAGGAGTGCTGCAAAGACAGCCCCGGGTACCTGTGGGGGAGAAAGAGCAGAGAGTAGTAGAAAGAGCCCCACACCAAGGGAGTCAGGAGCCCTATGTCCCTGTCCCAGTTCTGCCAGACTCTCTGTGGTGCATGGGGATGCACCCCTCCCTGTGCTGGGCCTCAGTTTCCCCATCCACAAGCCCTTGGCTGGTCCAGGTGGCTTCTCAGCCTCAGAGTCCTTGGGTTGATCCCTGCAAGTAGCTGCTGGGGGTCTCTGGCCAGCGGTCCCTCCAGCACGGCTGCCCCCCGCCCCACGATGTCCCCACATCCTAGAGGCAGGTTTGGGCAGTTGCCATCAGCCATGGCATGGCCCTGGGCACTGCGGCAGGAATGGACACCAGACCCTGTGGTTTCTGCAATACACGGTCTGACCCAGAGCAGCGCTGGGTGGCAGGCACACCTCGCCCTCAGGACAGCCCACTAGTGGCAGAGGGCACTGGCCCGTCACAACCCTGTGCCAGGTGCCTACTTCCCAAACCCTTGCACACGAGGAAACAGAGCTCAGAGGTAAGGTCACAAGGCTGGCTGGCACCGACCACCTGACTCCAGAACCACCCACGTGGCAGCCCTGCTGACCGCCACCGACAGAGGGTGCCCTTCCTCCTTGGACCCACGCTGGGCTCCCGGGTCCAGTGACGGAGGACGCAGGCCTCCTGACTCCATCTCATCGCTCTGACCAGTCAGCCTCCTGCCCTCCCTGACTTCCTTCACTCTGGCCGGTACCCAAGCCCCGCCAACATCGGACGACAGGCCCTCGAGCAACGCCTCAGGGACCAGGCTCAGCCCGACAGCTGTAACGGACACACTGTAAGTCACGGCTCGGTCCCGGGGTGGGAGGAAATCCCAGTGGAACACACCGTGGGCAAAGGAGCCTCCGCTGGTGACCTGGACAGGGGTCAAGGGCCTCCATGAGCGCCCGCCTCCAAGACGGTCGGCAGTGACCCCAGCCACCTGGTGTCACACGGGGGACCCATCAGATGGGTGCAGTGGGGGTGAAGCGCATGAACGTGAACAAGTGAATTCAGAGACACAGAGTGTCATGGGCTTTTCCACGGAGCTTGCTCCTCGGCCAGGATGTGGCCGGCTGGTGCCAGATCCTCCATTGTGGGACCATGCTGAGCCCCGCAGCCGGACTGTGACCGAGGGATCTCGGTGCTCCAGCTCCTGAGACCCCCCGGCCCAGGATCCCATGCAAGTCCCCACTGCCTCCCTTTCCTCAGGTCCCAGGCTGCGCTCTGCCAAGCAGCACAAGTGGACAGTTTTAAGGGAAATTAATGCATGTGTTTCTGAATCACCTTATGTGGAAACTATCACAATGTTGTGTCTGAAGGACAGTAACACCCAGAAATGACCTAGCCATTGGGTGAGCCGTCTGGGTTGTGCCAGGTTTCTAAAAGTCTCCTGATGGGATGGCCTCACAGCTGGCCAGAGTCTCACCAGGCAGTGCTAACACTGCCTCCTCCAGGAAGTTCCCCGGGGCCCCCCAGGCTTTGGAGCAGCCTCTCTGCAGAGCACAGCATACTTCAAATCAGGGCCATGGGCCATGGGACCGTCCTGGTTTGCTCACAGTCCCCCACAGCAGAAGGCAGCTGCTCCAAGACAGGGGCCAGACACCTGTCCAGGCCCACAAGGAGCTAGGAGACCAACCTGGTGGGAAGGGAGGAGGCAGGCAGGGGACCGCCTGGAAAGGATGTGCTATGACCACATCCAGGGCGGGACACCTTCTCTGGGCACCATGGCCAGTGAGCTGGAGCCAGCGAGGTGACCAGGTCTCGGTGTCCCCTCCCCAGCAGCTCCCCAGCACCTCTGCGGGCTTGGCCTCACTGCACTGAATGGTCCAGCCCTTCCTTCCTTCTTAAGAGGCACCTTCCTGTTATTCCTCTGACGCAAATCAACAGGGTCTTTTCCTTAGTGACAAGGGCGTAGTGACCAGTGCTAGACCATGGGCCAAGTGGCCACCCAGCCTGGGGTGTTCACACAGGACAATTCCCTGCGGTACGTATGGCTGCAAGTTCTGGGTGAGAGCTGAGGGGCCGGCCTTCTGGGCTGGGACAACGGGGTCAGGGGGGTGACGTCCTGCAAGGGGACAGTGTCCTTCCAATGTCCTGTCGGAGAATGACATGTGTTGCATCCAGACGCACCTGGTGGACATTCTTGGGAGGAATCCCAGGATGGGACATCATGGAAAGAACATTCCAGATGAAAGGCACTTCCTCAGCCTGCGTGGGGACACGGGGAGGCAGCATCCTGTTTTGAAGCTAAGAAAGGGCACTTCTGCAGAAAGCCTGGACCTCCGGAGAGGACAGCACACAGTCTCCCTCCTCTCATGTGTCTATGGAACCGGCATGTTTGCTGTCAGAGCCTTGGAAGAAGGCAGAAAAGGGCTCGTCTCCATCACTGATGGCCCAGCAAATCCTTTCTCCACGTCGTCATGGTTGACATCCCACGCTTGGGACTCCGCTGCCCCATGGGGCCTCATGCCCGAGGAGAGACTGCACACCTGCAGGATTGAAGCTGGGTGGGGCCAGGCTCTCCTCTCCTGTGCGTGGCACCATCCAGGCCCCCTCACCCGGGTCCCAGCTGCGTCTCTGGGGGAGAGCTGAGGCTTTGGGTGGGAGACCAGGTCTGTTTCTCTGCTCTGCTCTCAGGGGCATGGGAGCGGGCAGGGTCTGCCCAGGGGCGTAGACAGCCAAGCAAGGGACTGAAGACCCATTCTTTTGAGAGCCCAAAGTGGCTGTGGGTCTTGGTCTGCAGGCAGCACAGCAGACTGGTGCAATCCAGGAAGGCTTTGTGGAGGAGATGACATATAGGTCAGGTCTTTTAGGTCTGGAGAATGGAGGTAGGCGTTTGCGCTGCAGGCTGTAATTTCTTTTATACAAGTCTAGATTTTTATAAGTTTCAGTTGCTTAACATACTTCCTTTTCAATGGAACAGTGATGAAGCTGCTCTGAAAACAGGGAACACAGTCATGCTACCACAGGGTGACTCGGTGAGCCACCTCTGTACGAATTCACGCAGACACATCCCGTCAAGGACGGTCTGCATGACCCAGCCCTGTCCTGTGTGGTTGGAGGAGCGTAGGGGTGCAGACACAGGGCAGGGAGCAGACTGTCCCCTGCAGATGGGGGGTGGGTGTGCACCTGCAGCCTCCCGTTCAGCCTGTCCCAGTCTCCCGGAACCCCCCACACCTCTGCTCTCCCAGCTGGGCCTGGAGCTGCTGTCTTCTGTGTCATTCTTTTCTCGGCAGTGCCAGAAGCCTGAATTGTTGATAAGTGTCTGTGTCTGGCTGTAATCAGAACCCTTGCGAAGCACTCACCCCCTCCTTTTGTACTTCATGGTCCTCTAGGGGAAAAATTTACCATAGCATCATTTTACACAAACCTCTCGGATATGCGGGGTTTCCACAATCCATGAAGCCATGACTTGGTTTCTGCTCACCACCCAGGAGTCACAGAAGACAAAGATGTCTCCTCCCAACTGCTACAAAGCCGGTCAGCTACCGGCTTGCTGTGTGACCCTGAACCAGTTACTGCTCCTCTCTGAGCCTCGAGTTCATCATCCATGCAGCAGGGAAGTCAGAGGGTCTCTGCAGGTCATCTCCTCCCAATCTGCCCCAGTTCTGTGGTTTATAAGCACCACTGGAATCACCCAGATGTCCGCACCAGGTGTCCCCCACCTCTGGCCATCCTTACCCCCAATGCCATTGGAGCTTCCCTACCACAAATCTGAGCACAGTGCTCCCCAGCTCCATACCTCTCTGATGACTCCTTTCTTCCTGACCTGATATTCAAGGCCCTTCATAGCTTGGCCTCAACTTCCCCCTCTCCTGCCTCATCTCCTGTCCCTGCCACCCCACCCCATCACTGCCCCCAGTAAGAAGCCCACATTCAAAGTCTGCTTCAGGCCTCTCTGATTGTGCAGATACCATTTCTTCTGTCTGGAGTGACCGTTCCCCAATTTCCCTTATCTGCCTGGCTCCATCCTTGACCTCAAAACCCAGTTCAGCTACCAAAGTCTCACGGAGATGCCAGGTGGAATCTGTCTACACCTTTGGGTTTCCTTGCCCCTGAACATCCCCCAAGCCCAGAACTCCCCACTGTGTGGCCAGGGCTGAATCCAGACCACAGACCTTTCCAGGGCAGAGACCATGGTCATAGTCATCTCTGTGCTCCTGGTGCTCATCGCAGGGCCTGGCATGGGGGGGTGATGGTCACCTGCATTGTGGGGAAAGGCCAGAATTCATCTAAATACATAGGAAAGGCCAGAATTCATCTAAACAGAGCTGGTAAGCTGACTTTGGCTCTAGTCCTGCAAGAGCTGTGAACCTCAGTGGGAAGGACACAGTCTTGGACATCCTCCTCTCAGGGTCCGAATGCTGTGCTGTCACCCTCTGGGAGTGTGCACTTAGGCATGTCACTTAACTGCAGTTTTCTATATAAAATCAGGATAATAAAAGCTGACCTTGCAGAGTTAATGTAAGAAATAGATAAAAAAGGTATACAGTGTCTGGCACATGGTAGGTACTCAGTAAATGGTAGCTATAGGACCCATCCATTGCTCTATCTTCCCCCCATCTAACATTCATCCATCTTCCATCCATCATCCATCCTTCCACCCACCATCCATCCTCCATATATCCATATATCCATCCTTCCATCCCTTTATCCATCAATGCATCCTTCCATCCATCTATTCATCCATTCATCCTTTGCTTTCATCTGTCCACCCATCCATCCATCCATGCATCCATCCTTCCTTCCTTCCTTCCTTCCATCCATCTATCCCTCTGTCCATCTGTCCATTCTTCCATCCATTCATCTTTCCATCCACCCTACCTTCCTTCCTTCCATCCATTCATACTTCTACCCACCCATCCACTTGTCCTGCCATCCATCCATCCATCCATCCATGCAACCAATATTTACTGAGTGTTTTGAGGGCTAAGACCCATGATGTAACAGGAAATAAATGGGACAAGAGTGTGCTGATGTAGCTCCCTTGCCCCCTTGCTCCCCTCTTCTGCTCCTGGTGTTTGAGGCTGTGGCCTTGCTTTCCATGCAGCCACCTCGACCCCACCCCCACCTGAACTGGACACCCTGGCTTGGGTCAGGCCACCTGGAGGAGGAGTGTTGGCTCCCTCTTCACCTGTCCACCTGAGGCATATGTACCTGGACTGCTCTGAGGTGGACCTCAGTGATGACTGAGACAGCTCAAGATGGTGCTGGACAGGGCCTGGGGCATCAGAGTCAGTGCCATCCCCTGAGCCACATGGAGCTTCCTGGGGCAGCACCAGATCCCAACCCTGCCCCCAGCCCCAGAGTCCCATACGCAGCTCATCTATTCCCTCTCCCAGGCCTCCCAGAAAGCTATTGTGGAGACTGAATGAATTGACATAGGTGAAGGTCTAGAAACTTCCTGGCAAGTGCTAAGCTCTGTAGGGACCTTTGTTTTCCCTGGTTTATCACCTTGATGCTCAAGGAAACTCATTCAAGATATCGTGGCCCTTGGCTTATAGATGAGAGACAGGCTGAGCCACAGCTGCCTGAGGATAAAGCTGGGAGGAGGTGGGACTGGAAGCCACATATGTCAGCACAGCTGGCAGAGCCTCTTCTTCCTCTCCTGTGGTGAAGGTGCAGTGGGGGTCTTCCAACAAAAGCCCTTTGTCACTGCCCAGAGCCATTCAGAGCCCTGCTGGGCAGTGTGGCCAGGGTGGGGCTGTGGGAGAGGCAGTGCCCCTCTGCTGGGTGTGGTGGACACTGGTGCTAGCCACAGCACCCCAAACCAGCAAAACCACCACACTCTCCTGGGAGAGCCACCGAAGCTTGTCCCATGCCCGGTGGCAGGATCCAGGCTCAGCCTCAGACACAGCCCCACCCAGGGAGCACCCGGATGCCGGGGCTTTCAGAAATGCAATAGCCCGCAGCTCACACCCCAAATGCTTTGGTCCCTGCATACATCGAAGGAACATGCCTTGCGCCCCAGCAGCTCATGGGTGGGTGACACCCTGCTGCTTTCCCAGCGAGGGTGCTGCGGCTTAGACAGGGCTCCCTCAGGGACAGCATGGGAATGAGCAGCCCACCGAAGGGAGAACCAAGTGTCTTGAGCCCTTTTCAGGGGCTCCCCCCTCCAAGCCCCGAATGACTCAGGTGTCTTGGAAGCGCCCTCTGCACCTGGCCCTGAGAACGAAAGAATGAGGGAGACAAGGTGCTCCCAGCTCTTCCTGCCCGACAGTCCTCCATCTCAGCCCCACGTTGCCCTTCATGGGCAGATGGCTCTCCCACTACCCCCTATGGGCTCCTGAGCACCCCCGGGGCACTCCCCTCCAGGCTCATCTCTCAACTGGCAGCCCGCCTGGGACCCCTCCCCTCATGCCCTCGTGTTCTTCTCGCTCCTTCCAAAGGTGACTGGATGACACCATTCAGGGAGGACACACCTCAAGCTTCAGTTACTTGTGATTTAGTCAGGAGCCTTTTAATTAGAACATCTGTTGTTTTAACTACCAAAGGAATTCTAATGAGGCTCTACTCATTAGAGTAGAGGAAGCTACTGCCTGAGCAGAAGCTGGTGAGAATTCCAACACCAGAGGCCCCGCCGGTCTTGGCACAGAGACAGCAGCTGAGCATGACCCGTCACAGAGAGCATTTCATCTTCAAATTAACTAAGCCTCAGGGCTGCAGCAGGCGGCCCGAGATCCCGGCGAGCAGAGCAGCCCAGACCTCGCTGGCACAAGCCCCTGCTGAGGCAGCCCTGGGTTCTGTACGTGGAGACAAGCAGAGCCAGCCCACCCTGTTGCTGGTGCGGCTGCAGGCCACCGTCTGTCCGTCCGCCTGCACATCCACCCACCCACATGGCCCAGAGGCTGCCTCGGATTCGCTGCTACAGGCAGAAGGGGAGGACTTCCTCTCGAGGGCATGAGTCACCCCTGACTGCAGATCCTGGGTCTGCAGCGGGTGCGGTGGGTGCCCGCACAGCAGAGGGGAAGGTGGACAGCACGTGGACAGAGGTCCAGGACAGAGGGGGTGCAGTGAGGGAGCTCCGCGATGCCAGCTCTCAACATGGGGTTGGAGTCTGAACCCGTCATGGTCCCACTCCTGGCTTCTTGCCCTTCGCAGGCTCTCCCTTAGCAGCAGTCGACGTGCCCCACCGAACCCGGTCCTCGCGTGCCCCTTGTCCTTGCCCCTCCACCCCAACCGTTTGCAGGCTCCCACATGCGCCTACAGAGCCACCGGGCCTGCTGCTCCTGCACTGACCTCTGACACCCCTGGGGCATGCGGCCGCTTCAAGAAGCGTCATGGGCAAGAAACCCATACACTTCCTCCAGCCCCGGCGCACACCCAGGAGACAGGTCACAAACTTCCTCTCTTCCGACCAAACAAGGCACTTCTGCCTTGGGCAGACACCTGGGCAAAGCCACAGCCCACACTTGCAGCAGGCTGGGACAGTGGGGAGGGTGGCGGGTTGCTGGTGGTGGAACCGTGGCCCTCCATCAGGAGCCTCAACCAAAGCTCCCTGGGCAGTGGTCCGAGGGCCTCTCCCAGCCCCTTGTCCAGATAGAAAGCAGCCCTCTTGACCCAGTGCAGACCCTGTGCAGGCACGGGATTGCCCCTCCTAGCCCGCAGCCCCACGATGCTTCCCACCCAGGCCAGGCTCCCCTGCACCTCTGCCTCGGAGCCCGCCACTCCCCTGCCTCTGCCTGAATATTCCCCCGTGTCTGGAAGCTCGTTCTCATCCTTCAAGATCCACGTCCTCCTCTCCCCTTTCAGTGACACCTTCCCAGTCCCAGCTTGACGGACATGGCACCTCTCCCAGGGTGACATGTTGCCCAGCCTGCATCTGCTCCCCAGCTCGCAGCACAGCCCCCCAGGTTCTGGCTTACCAGATGTCCCCCTGCGATGATCCGTGCCCCTCAAGCATGCTTGCCTGAACATGTCAGTCCTTCCCGACCCAGCACGGTGGACCAAAGGGCCTGGCAGTGAAGAGGCTCTGGTGGGAAATGGAGGCCAGCACTGCCTGGAAGTGTGGGTCAGTGGGCTCAGCAGTCCCTACATTTTTCTAGAAATTAGCTTAAAAAAAAAAAAGTTTCTTTAACCCAAGGCAGCAGGCCAGTCTCACCAACCGGATGTTAACTCAGTGTAGCACATTCATGAAGACTCATGCAGACAGAGTTCTCTGCATCCTCAGAGGGCTGGTGCTGGGAAGGGGGCGGAGGGGAAGCACACTCGACAGCAGCATCTGCTGGCACCCTCTGGAGCCACAAGGCCTGCCAGGTGACAGCCAGGATGGGTGGAGGACACCAGAGGAGCTCCTGAAGTCTTCGCCTTGTCCAGGCTGGGAGACCGCGCCTCTTACCGGCCTAGGGAGAGCAACACACTTCCAGCAGGCTCTCGTCTTGAGAACGTTCAAGTGCCGCATGCACGGCCACGGTGTGAAGCCGCTCTTCTGCTTCCAACACACAAACACACATTTGTGCACACAGCTCCAGCACCGCACAGCTGGAGAAGTGGGAGGGATCAGCGTCTGGAAGGGGGACAGCGAGGCAGGGGGAAGACCCAGGTCACCAGCAGGTCAGGACCACCTGTGCTTCCTTCCCTGGGGGCCTTTCCTTCTCCGAGGCAGACCCCCGGGCATCCCCTCACTAGTCGGCACCCCCCTCGTTCAGCCAGGCCCCAGCCCCAGAGCCTCCCCCAGGTTGGCACAGGTGACTCTCCCCTTTTCACCTGACAACTCCCATTCAGGTCTGTGGATGGCTGGTCACTACTTCCCTGGCACTGGGTGAGAGCCCACCATGAGCGTGGAGACCCCTGTGGTGATGGCATGCTCCTGCACTTACATGTGCACGTGACCACTCAGGACCTGTGACCCGCCTGTGGGAAAGAGCACCACGTGCTACGTCTGCTGACTTGCCAACTTCCCTGTGAGGGCTTCGGGTTTTGATTCATGTGTTTCAGGGCTAAGGGTGAGGACCCCAGACCCCAAGATCACCACAGCCACTTGAGGGCACAGTTCCACTCCCTAAGCATGGCCCAAGCCCCAGAGACAAGCCTGGACCCCTCATCGGGGCGCCTCGTGCTCCCTGAAGCAGGCCCTCCCCTGCATCAAGCAAGTGCGGCTGACCTGGTCAAGTTCTCGGCGGGCGAGCCCGGGGGCTTGGGATGTGACCTTAGTCTGACTGCCATCAGAGAGCCCGATGCTCCTTGAATGGAGATGAACTCACAGGTTGGGTCCTTGGGGTATCAGGTGGAGGCAAGAGAGATGGTGGGGATGACCCCTCGTGAGCCCACTCCTGCCCGTGATGGTTCCTTGTATGCAGGGATGCCTTACAGCCCAGGGAGGGGGCATCTCCCAGTCATTCCCGGCATCCGGGAGGTGAGGCTGAACCCAGGGCTGCCCCTGGCATGGGAGATGCAGTCACTGGGAGCTTCTCAGGCAGGGCCCACCCCCAGCCCCGACCCAGGCGAGGACCACAGATTCACGGCCCGCAACTCCCTCCCAGTCCTTGCCCGGCTTCCTCGCACACACTGTGGCTCCTGGTGAGGGGTCTGCAAGCCCCAGGCCGTGGGACCTGAGCCACGAGCCCCAGGAATGAGCCCTAATGATCCCTGGAACCATCAGAAATCACCAAAGAGGTGCTGGCTAGAGTGGCTCCCGGCTGGAAGACAGCAACGCACAGCAAGAGCTGCTTTCCAGAAGAGAATCAGGCTCCAAGGACACAGAGTGCTCTCTGGTCGTGTACACACCTCACACTCACACACACTTGTCACGTGCTCTCACACGTGTGCACTTGCACATTCACACTCGTGCTCACACCCACACTCGTGCACACTCAGTCCCACCAGGGCACCTCCTGCTCTCATGGACTTGCAGGAACGCAGCTGGGAACTGGCTTCCTCCCAGAACTGAAATGTCACAGAGCCACCACCACCTTCCCTGTTCGGTAAAGTGCCTCATTCCCCAGGTCAGTTAGTGTGGCGCTCAGCCGTGCAGGCCATGAGGATACAGACAGAGTGAGTGGTTCCCAAATCTCCAGACCAGGGAACCAGGGAGGAGGATGATGGGCTGTGCTTGGCACCCCTTCCTCCCAGCCTGAGGGACCCAGGACAGACAGTGGCTGGAGTGGCCATGTCGTGATGCCGGTGCCCACAGGAGCTGGGAGCTCCTGGCCTGATTTAGCCCTCCCAAAGCCCAGAGCTACGGGTCTCCCTTTGGTTCCACGAGGTACCGCGTGTCCTTCCCACGGACTCCCTAAGTCAGTTTGTGGCTGCTGCCGGCGTGGCTGCTCCCGGACCCACGTGGCTGCTACGTGGCCTGTGCCACACCCCCACATCTGTGTGCTCAGCCAGAAGAAACCCTTAGAGCAGACGGCACCTCCGCCCATCTGAGCACGACTGCCATGTCCAACTGCTGGGCAGGGACTCTGCGGACAGGGCCCGAAAGCGCGAGCCAGCCCCCCATCTCTGTGCCTTGGTGTCCTGGGGAGCTCAGTGCTGCGTAGGCAGTGATGGCGGGGGGCAAGCATGCCTTGGTCATGGCTTCCCGTCTTGCTGTCTCAATGGCTCAACGAATGAGCCGAAGGACTTTCAGGGCAGGAGAACCCACGGTCAGATCGTCATGCTGCCAGTTTTCTCATCGCAGAAGAAAGTTTTCCTGGGCGTCATCTACTTCTGAGAGCTGGTGGGTGGTGGGGATTCACCCTAACTGCTGTGAGGGGCTCACAGTACCCGAGCATCCTGGGTGGACTGAGGGACCCGCGGGGAGACAGCCTGGGAGGCTTGCGCCTGTCTCCCCGGGGTGTGCCATGTGTTTTTGTCCTTTGCTGCCCTTGCCAAGCCTCTGTCCACGGTAGACGTGTTGCCCGCCCGGGGTGACCACACTCTGAGCCCCATGAGTGTCCCCAGCAAATCACCAGGCATGGGGGTGGTCTTGGGGACCCGACTTGCTCTACTTACCGTCGTCCTTCCTGGACGAGCCTCCACTTCCCTTGACCAGTGCCCGCCTCACCTTCCATGGCTTCCAGGGCCCCTGCCTGCTGCCCCAGCTCCTGCCTCTGCTCCCACCTCCACTGTGAGCCCTGTGTGTGCCTTCCCTTCATTTGCACAATGCAGGTCTCTCCTTCCAGGAAGCCCTCCGTGTTCCATCCTGTGCGGCTGGTCCCCTGCTTCGCCTGCATCCCACACCGTGGATTCCTGGAATTCGGGAACTGGCCCATCTGTGTTTGTACCTCAGGGCGAACGCAGATACCCCCTGCCTCTGAACTCCTGGGAAACCGGCGCCCCAGCCCGAGACGTGTGACCTTGTATGCCTGCGACCTCTTCAAACACATGCCCAACCCTGGTTAGGTATAGACTTGAGTTCTGATTCTGACACATGGACCCAACAGCCTGGAGTGGGGACCAGACTCCCAAAGAAGTGACAGGACCAAGGCTGCACAGCTGGCCAGTGGCAGGGCGATCGGACCCCACTGCACGTCCTGGAACAATCCCTCTCTGGGTGCTGGGTGCCATCACCTGAGCTGGGGGGCGGCTGGGTCACTGTCATCTGTGACGTCCTCCTAGCCCTCACCCCTTGCACAAGGCAGCAGAGACAGCACCCAGAGCCACACAGGTGATGCCCTGTGACCTCCCAGGCTTGCGGGTCCCCTGGTCCCACAACATATCTGAAATCTCTCTCCTCCAGGGGATGTGTGACTCCCTCCCACTTTAGGGAATCGGCTCAGAGACCAGGAACTTTGGCTTCTTCCCTCATCGTGCCCAAGAGCCAACTTCGGGGGCCTGGCACCCCAGAGATCATGGGTGTCCTTCTGCTGAATCCTCTGGACATTTTCAAAACAGGTTTGATTTGCAGAAGCCATGCAGGAACAGGGGCAATACGACTTGTAAAACTGTTAATGGAAACAGTGGAAAACTGAATGTGTCAGTGAACATACCAGGTTAGTGACAGCCCGAGAAAATAAGCCAGTGCCCACGTACTCTGGCGGCGGTGGAGGACAGGGTGGAGTGGAGGGGGAGGAGGAGGTTTCGTGCCTGACCTGCCCATACATGCCCAGCATGGTACCCAGCTCCCCCCAGATGCATACAGACCCACGGATCCACACCTCCCCTCCTGGGTACAGGAACAGGGGTAGAGAGGAGACCGCAGGACCAAAACAGGTGCCACGAGCCCCACACCTGCTCCCTGGCTGGACAGCCGACCGACTGCGGCTCCCAGCCCCCAGGAACCCAAACTCGAACCTGCCCTGTGGCGGCTTCGGGGTACCCTGGGAGTTTGCAGACAGCCCCTTCCGTTCCCCTTAGGAGGGTAGCCTTGCCTGAAACTGCATACCTTGCTGATAATTCCCTTTTCCCCCATTTGCTCTGCCCCTAAAACCCTTTCCCTTCCAGTGGTTCCTCGGTATTTGCTGAATGGGATGCTGCCCAATCCATGAACCACTCCATGAAGCCACTGTGACCTTCAAGTCCACTCCGCCAAATTCTGTGGCCTGGCAGCTACACGGAGGCTCACAGACATGCCTGACGGGTGTGCACAATGAGCCAGGCCCGCACGCCTGTGGCTGGGGACGACAGGCCGCGGTCTCTGACACACTGATACAGGCCAGGCCCTCGCAGGAGCTCCTGCAAATCTTCCTCCGATCGTGGCCCCTGTAGTTTGCATGACTCCTGGAGGCAACCAGAGTGTTAACACCACCTGACAGAGAAACCCAGGCAGAGAGAGCTGAGGCCACTGGGGAGGGTGAAACCAGAGCTGAAGCCAGGCTTACCAGGACTCTCCTCCTTTCCCAAAGGGCCACGTTGGATTTGCCTGCATCTTCATGGGGCTGTGACGCCTACACCGACCCTTGCGTTCCGTGACTTCTGATGCACAGATGTCCCCACACAAGCGTCATCACAAGCTGCTGCAGCTGGGACACACATGTATCACCCTCTCCTCTGCGTCCCGTGGCCACGGTGCAGGCAGGCCCAGGTAGCGTCCACCGTGGGAGGTGGCCTGGGAGAGATGCAGCAGCGGCTGGGGGCAGGGCGGCAGGGGCCCAGGATGAGGGAGGGTAAGAACCAAAAACCAACCCAAATGGGATGGAATCTGGAGAAGCTGGGAGGGCTAGGGTAGCGCTGGTTGGGAGAGAAAACAGCAGGTCTGAGTGGGGCCCGCCGCCAGGTCCGTGGGCACAGGAAAGACTGGTCCCATGTCCGCCTGAATCCACAAGTTCCAAACCCCACTGACCTGTAGGATGAGTGGTCCTGACCACACCACCCGCTGACACTTCAGTGGCCCCTCAGGAAGCACCTGGCACCCCAGGTTTGCTGGACACCCCCTCCCAAGGGTGACTGCTAGTCCTGCAGAAACAGCACGTGGGCACTGACTGAGGTGTGGGGACCAGGGACACTGCATGTACAGACGGCTGATGTGGAGCGGCAGGGACGTTCCCTTCTCTACAGGCCTCAGGCCACCTGTCACATGGGACTGATCACAGGTCCACGTCCAGCCCTGGACCCTGAGCTGCCCGAGGGCAGGGAAGCTCTCTGGTCTCTGCTCGTCCCTCGCCTGAGGAGAGAGCCAATCATTCATGGGACCGGCACCAGGGCCGAGAGCAGGACAAGCTGGTGCAGAGGCCCCACCAGGAGGCCCGGCAACTCCAGGGTAAGGAGCTGGACAGTACACAGTGGTGCTGGATGCTGCCAGGTGGAGGTCGGGATCTGGGGCATAGCGGGAGGCAGCAGTGGGCAGCAATCTCTGCCCGTGGCCTGGCTGAGTGCATCCTCTCGCAGAGACCCGGCAGGACAGCATGTGCTCGGAGCCATCCCACCCAAGTGTCCCTGAGCCTCCCAGGGTGGAGGCTGTGGGGAGAGCCAGCCGAAATAAGTCTGAGCTAACCCGTGCTGATCACCAGTTTCCTAAATCAAGGACCTGGCAGATATTCTGGGTGAGAATCCATCTTCCTGTCCCCATAGTAAATACCATAACTCTTTTCCCAGTGTGGTTTAGAGAATGTAACTGTCATGCTCATGATTTATTCAAAAATATTCTGCCAGGTTAGTGAATGAATGGGGGCGACAGCCTGCTTTTGAGCAGGAGGTCAGAGCGCTTTTCCAGGTGCCGGCCTCCCCCTCGCAGATGCTCTTCTGCGC